>PVIW01009735.1:0-27955 GCA_004026585.1 Noctilio leporinus | reverse complement strand
TTAGGATTCTCCCTTTGTCTTTGAAATTAGCCATTTTAATAATAATGAGCCTTGGAGTTGGTCTGTTCGGGTTGATCTTCCATGGGACCCTCTGTGCTTCCTGACCTTGATTAATGTTTTTGCTCATCATGTTAGGGAAATTTTCTGTCATGACTTTTTTGAGCAGGTTTTCCATTCCTTGTTTCTCTTCTCCTTCTGGTATCCCTATGATACAGATGTTGTTACGTTTTATGTTGTCCTGCAACTCTCTTAAACCCTCTTCAATCTTTCTCAGCCTTTTTTTATTCTCTTGTATTGTCTTGGAGTATTTGTCTACATTATCCTCCAACTTGCTGATCTAGTCCTCTGCTTCCTCTAGCCTACTGTTGATTTCTTCTACTGTATTCTTCAATTCAGAAATTGTATTCTTCATTTCCTCCTGACCCTTATTGATAGTTTCTATGTCCTTTTTCATGCTGTTGTAGCTCTTAGTAAGTTCCTTGTAACTAACTTCCCTGGAGTTCTTTGTAGTTTTCCTGGAGATGTTTATAGTTTTCTTTGATGTGGCTGAGCTCATTGAGCTTCTCTATCATCATTCTTTTGAATTCCTTACTGATATTTCAGGTGCCTCTGTTTCATTTTGTGTTCTTTTTGGGGATTCTTCCTTTCCTTTTGGTGATGGACTGATTCTTTTTTTCCCCATTTTGGGTGTCTGTGTTGCTTGCTTTTAATGTTTTTGTTTTTTTTTTCCTTGGATTAACCTGCTTTGCTTCCTTGCCCTATTTGAGCACCCTTCTGTGATAGGAGATTTGTGGAGTTCAATGTTGCAGTCTCCCAGGTTTTCTCCACTTGCTGTCCTTGGTGTGTCCTTTATTTGGACTGCCTGGTTGTATTCTGGACCTGTGGGCTTTTAGCAGGGGGGAAAAAAATAAGAAGAAGAAAAAAAAAGAAAAAAAGAAATAGAAAAGATAATAATAATAAGAAGAAAGGATTTAGGTGGCTGTTCACCCTTAATGATCCCTGATTGTCCAGGTGGAGCTGGGACCTCTGGGCTTATATCAGAGAAAAAGAAAAAAAAAAAAAAAAACAAACAAACAAAAAAAACAAGTCACAAGACAAAGAAAAAACAAAATAAAGGAAGGGTTTAGGTGTCTGTTCACTCTTTATGATCTCTGATTGGTCCAGGTGGAGCCAGGACCCATGGGCTTTAACAGGAAGAAAAGAAAAAAGAAAAACAAAAGAAAAAGAAAGAAAAAAAAAAGAGGGAAAAAAGAAAGGAAGAAAGAAAAGAATAAAGAAAGGGTTTAGGTGGCTGGGGAAGGGAGGAATACTTAGATTGAGGACAGGGAATGGGTTCTAGCAAGAGAATGAGTAGACTTTAAATCAAGAGTAAGGGGAGGGTCCTGGGTATTTAGGTGGATTGAGATAGGGGGGATTAAAAATATGTGAGAAGTAACTTTTGAAAAGGATGTGTTGGGGATTAATAGTTCATGTAGCTCTCAGTGTAACTCAGGTGCTTGAGATTAGCAGCAATCCATGTTCTGAGTCTGCCTCTTTTTCTTGGTCAGGTCTCTGCAGTCTACAGTCTAGCTGGTCTTGGAGTGGCAGGGTCTATGATTGTCACAGTCAAGGCTGATTCTAAGTGTCAGCCCTCAGGTAGGCTGGGCCTTCAGTAGCCTAACTGGGTTTTAGGGCTACCAGTATGCTGTGGCTCGCAGGGTGTCCCCTCCAACTCCTGGCGGAGGCTCCTGCCTGTGATGGCACCCCTGCAGGGCAGCCTGCAACCTCACTGGTTCCTGTGATGACTGGCCCTGTCCCCACAACTCCCAGAGGAGGCAGCCCCTGTTTGCCAACAGTGCCTGGGGTCTCCCAACACTGCCCACCTTCCCCGGGTGAGAGCTAGTCCTCCAAGCTGACCAGCTCTCTGAGGAGTCCTTTACGCCGCCTCTGTGATATGCCTCTCCCTGCCTGTCTGAGGCCTTTGTCCCTGGCAATGGACAGGTCAGTTGCCCCAACAACTAGTTCCTGGCTCGCAGTTTGGTGTTTCCTCGGGAGCCTGGGGGCCTGTGTGGGTGTGCAGGGCTGGGCCTCCCCCTTAGCTGTTTCCCTGGTGGCCCAGCAGCTCTTCTCCACCTCTGGCCCAGTGAGGAGCTTCCTCTCCCTGTTGCTGGAGTGAGTTTGTCACCCAGTCCCTCCCCTGCAGAAGTTCAATTCCTCCTTCCCTCCGGCATTTGCCCTTGCTGCCCACACTTCACTGTTTAGATTTCTAGTCACCACGGAGCCTGGAGCTGGCTTCAGTTAATCTCACCCCTCTGGGTAGAGCCGCCACTGCCCAGAGCCAACCGTGGCCCGCTGGCCGGTAGGTCTGGAACCCCCTCACCTGCTCTTCTGCAGGTCTCTGATGCCTCTGGGCTGTGCTCCCCTGAGTCCAGATGCTGACAGCTCCAATTCTTAGGGACCTGAAGACATCTTGCGCTCCCTATCCTGTCCTCCTGCTGCTCTGGTACTCAAGAACACCATCAGCACTGCTCTCTACTGTATCACCATCTTTGATCCTCAGGGCAAGTCTTGACAAAGGATATAGATAAACAATTTATTAAAATAGCCAAAACTATGTTCAACTTCACAAGCAATTAAAATCTAAAACAGTAATATCCTGTTTTCCCCCATCGAACTTACATTGAAAAAACAATGCAGACACCAAGTATTGGTAAGGTATCATTGAGAACATGTTTACATGTGGTGACAGGGTTATAGGTTCAAGACTTTTGATGGAAATATTTCTTAGTATTACATCAAGCACTGTAAATTGCTTGCATATTTGACCCATCTCAAAGGACTCTAAGATTTTATCCTAAGGATATAAGCATTCATAAATTTAGACACAATAATATTCACCACAGCATGGTTGCTTATCATGAAAACAATAAAAATAATATATTGATAAATAAGGAACTAGATAGGGAACTGATTAAATAAACCATGATAAATTCACAAAATGGAACATTATGTATAAAAGATAATACTGTAGAAGGCTCTTAGTGATGTAGAAGAATATTCATGAAGTTTTTCAAGTTACAAAAGCTGTTTGTTTAAATACTATGTTTAATGTGTTTTTATTATAGTCAATATGTGCAGGGTGAATGTGATAAAGTGACAAAATTTTAGTAAAATAAACAACATACCACAAAAGTGTTATATTTTGAAATAAGTTTATTCTTATATGTAAATACATAAACATAGTGATTATTTTTTAAATTGTTCAAAGAAGTCTCCATTTGCTGCAATAACAGATTCAATTTGACTTCAGAATCTTGAGCACACTTTCATTAACTTTTCTTTATCCATGGACATCATAATGTTTTCAATCTTAGCTTTAACAGCCTCTTTATTGGCATAGGTTGTTTATTAAATTCTCTCTTACAAATCCTTTAGCCTACATAAAAGTCTAAAGGATTTTCATCTAGTGAACTAGGTGGCCAGATTTCCTTTGACCAGAATTCAGGAACATTGACACTGAGAAATTCTTGCACCTTTTTGGCATTATGTGCTGGTGCACCATCTTGGTGATAAAATGATGTCCATTTGTGATTTTCTTCATCCAGGATACAACTACTTCTCTCAAAACACCAAGGTAAACATCCTGGATCTTCATTGATGATCTCCTGGATTCTGTGTACAATATTTGGACTTGTGCAATCCTCTGTACCTTATGCACTTTCCTTGTTGGTGTGGCAACATCAGAATCAGCATCATACACCTTTTTCAAATTGTAAACTATATGTAAATAATTTCCTTAGAAATTTGCCCTGCACATAGTCTAGAAATTATGGTTGCTCTAATATCGTATTCCTTTGACATGATGGTTGCTCTCAAAATTTAATACTTCATATATGAAACGATGTTGAATCATAACCTTAGAAACATAGATTTTCAAAATTAATAAAAAGCATGTGAAATAAGGAGATGCAAAGTTATTGCCAATTTATCTCACACATAAGTTATTAGTTGTTAACACTATGAAGCAATATTTTGAATATTTTTTAATTTTAGCATTATTCTCCAGCAGAAACACAATTTTAAATGTATATTAATATATGTATAGATATAATTTTTAAATAAATATACACATGCATTTATATACGAGGTCTATCCAGAAAGTATCAAGCCAATATCAATATAATTAAAACAGTTTGCTTGATCAGTACTTTTGATATAGACCTTGTATACTTAAAATGTGGCCCTGCTGGTGACTCAGTGGATAGGTGCCAGCCTGGGAACCCAAAGTTTGCTGGTTTGATACCCCCATCAGGCCACATAACCAGGTTGCAAATCAGGTCTCCAGCCAGGTCCATAGCTGGAGGCAGGTGAAAGGCAACTATACATTGATGTTTCTCTCCCTTTCTTCCTCCCTCCCTGTCCTTCTCTCTCTAAAAAAAAAAAAAAAAAAAAAAAAAAAAGAATAAAATCTTTTAAAATTATTCCTAAAAAAATAAAAATAAAATGTGGTTTTAGGTCATAAAAGCTGTAACAAACTAATTTTGCTTTTATGTTCTGGAGATCATTTTAAGGAGATCATTTTAACTTTTCTCATCTTTTCAACTATACCATGTCAACTCTTTACTGAAGTTTTAAATTTTTCCTCTGAAAGGAATAGAACATTGCTTTTTAAAATCCATTACTGGGAGTTCTAGTTAAGATGGAGGCATGGGTAAACAGTTCATGCGTCTTCCCACAATCACATAAAAAAATTACCATTAAACTGCAGAACAATTACCATTCAGAACTGCCTGAAATCTAACTGAACAGAAGTCTACAACTAAGAATATAAAGAAGCCATATGAGACTGGTAGGAGGAGCAGAGACATGGAACAGGCTTGTCCCACATCAACAGGTAGCAGATAAAAATCAGGAGGGATATCTTGATTGTGGAGGTCCCCTGGAGGAAAAAGTGGTCCCAGCCCCACAACAGGCCCCAGCACAGAATACAGATACCAGGAAGAAAAAAGGCCCCATAACTTCTGGCTGTAAAAACCAGTGGTAACCATGTCTGAGGAAGACAGAAACTTCTAGAGTCCCAGGCAATTTCTCTTTAAGGGTCCCCCCACAGAATTATTTGAACTAACTCACTCTGACTTCTACCCTGGGGTAGCAGCTCAAAAGGCACCAGAGACATTGTTTTTCAGATATTTGAGACTGGGCAAGTCCACTTGGGATCTGGACAGATGGAAGAAAATGTGTGGAACCTTCGGGATATTTGCCATGCCTTTATTGCTTCAGGTGGGTGATCCGAGGAGGCAGAAAGTTCCTACTAGTTATATATACTATGTGAGAACAAAGCCAGCTGTGTGCCAAGATATGATGTCACTTGTTGCTTAACATGAAGGTCACCACATGCGCAGCCTACATAAGCATTTGCTGAATCATTCTTGTATGGATATTGGGGGTGAGGGAGGCTGACTAATTCATTTTCCCCACAGAAATACAGGAGGAACTGAATTGTCTGGTATCAGGGTGAAAGCTGGAAGGGCAACTTTCTACCAACAGAAGTGTTCGCAAAGGCCAGTTTTCATTTGCTGAGACCCCACCCCACCCCCGCACAGAGCTGGCAGATGGGTACTATATTTGAGTTTCCATCAACTCATCTAACAATGTTAGCTCTATCCTGGTGATTCCCTACCATACTCTACTTTTGGGCCCACCTAAGCCCTTTCCATTACTTTTTCTATACAAATGGCCTATCTGGACTCATGCTTCAGACTTCCCTAAAATACCTCAAATAAGCATTGTCTGGCCTTGATACATCCTATATGTCTTGCTAAGTGGTCCCAGGCTTGGCACTAGTGGCAGCCAGTCTCAATTCACAGCTTGGCCTCTCTCAGGCACCTCTAAGCCCAGCATAAATAGCAGCCATATCCAGTTTTCTCTGTAGCTCATTCCAGGTCACCCTGGGTGGAGTACAGGTGGTGGCTGACTTTGCATCTCTTGGGAGGCCCCAGAGCCAGCGAACCCTGGTGGAGAGCTTTGGACCATCCCAGATTACCACCCAACCACCTCTGCTAGAGACACACTCAGTGGGTGAACTTGGCTGTCACCAAAGCCCCACTGAAGCTACTTCTTCTTCATGGGGTTGGTGTCTGCACAGGAGCTCCTCTGCTATGGTCAAATCTGTTCCTACAGCCAATGAGCCTGAAGGTCAATCGCTTCTAGTGGTATGCCAAGAGCAATTAAGGCTCAATTATGATAGGAGGGTGCAACAGCTCACATAGGAGGTATACTTGGAGCACTCAGCTCTGGTAACCGGGGAACCTTTGTCACAGGGACCTACAGAATAACAAATACATTAGTCTACTCTGTCAGGCCTGGAAGCTCTACCTAATACATAGAAACAAGCACAGGGAAGCAGACCAAATGAGACAAAGAAAGGGTCCCAAATAAAATAACAGGAGAAATTTAAAGAAAAGCAACAAAATGAAATGGAGGCAAGCAAACTACCACATAGAGAGTTCAAAACAATGATTATAAGGATACTCAAAGACCTTAGGGAGAACTTCAACAGCATAAAAAAGACATGAAAATCATAAAACGTAACCTGAAATGAAGGATACACTAACCATAATTAAAAATAAATTGCAGAAAAGAAGAGTAGGTTATATTAAACACAGAATCAAATCAGCACTTTGGAATATGAGGATGCAGAAAACGCCCAGTCAGAACAGCAAATAGAAACAGGAATCTAAAAATGAGGACAGATTAAGGAGCCTCTGGGAAAACTGCAAGAGTACCAACAATCACGGGGTTGCCAGAAGGATAGGACAGAGAGCAAGAAATAGAAAAATAATTAAAAAAAATAATAATGACAGAAAACTTGCCTCACCTATTGGAGGAAATAGACATAAAAGTCCAGAAAGCACAGAGAATCCCAAATAAGATGAACCCAAAGAGTTCACCATAAGTGAAATGCCACAGGTTATAGACAAATAATCTATAAGCAGCAAGAGAAAAGCAGTTAGTTACTTACAAGGGAGCTCCCATAAGACTGTCAGTTAATTTCTCAACAAAAACTTTGTAGACTAGAGGGGCTGATTCAAAATATTCCAAGTGCTGAAAAACAAGGACCTGAAATCAAGATAAATCTATACAACAAAGCTACCATTAAAACTGAAGGACAGCCCTGTCTGGTGACACAGTGGATAAGGCACCAATCTGTGAACCCAAAGGTCTCTGGTTAGATTCCCAGCCAGGGTACATAACCAGGTTGCAAGTCCGGTCTCCAGCCAAATCTCCAGCCAGGTCTGTAGCTGGAGGTAGGTGACAGGCAACCATACAGTGATGTCTCTCTCCATCTCTGCCTCTGTCCCTGCCACTCTCTCTGAAAATAAAAAATAAATTAAAAAACAAAACCAAAAAACAAACAAACAAACAAACAAAAAAACTGAAGGGCAAATAAGGAGCTTCCCAGATAAGAAAAACCTAAAGGAGTTCATCACTACCAAACTAGGATTATAAGAAATGTTAAAAGGTCTTCTACAAGAATAACAGC
This sequence comes from Noctilio leporinus, assembly GCA_004026585.1. Taxonomy (NCBI): domain Eukaryota; kingdom Metazoa; phylum Chordata; class Mammalia; order Chiroptera; family Noctilionidae; genus Noctilio; species Noctilio leporinus. The sequence continues at coordinate 20,433 of PVIW01009735.1, read as the reverse complement.
AACAAAAAGATAAAAATGTAAATAATAAAGTGGCAGTAAATACACATTATATATCAACAATGAGTTTAAGTACAAATGAATTCAATACTTCAAAAGACTTAATAATAAAACGTGATGTTTACATATACTGTCTATAACAGACTCAATTTAGATCACAATATACATAATTCAGATTAAAAGTAAAGGGATAAAACAGATATTTCTTAAAATAGGTAGGGTAGAAATACTTATGCAACCAGACAATAGATTTTAAATAGATTTTAAAACAAGACACAACAAATCTAGTTCTGGATATTTATCAAAAGGAATTCAAAGCACTAAATCAAAAAGAGTCCTGGGATGTGACTCAGGGTGGTGAATACACAGCACAATATACAGATGATGTATTATAGAATTGCGCATCAAAAATTTAAATTGTTTTACTATCTTGTGTCACAACAATAAAGTCAATAAAATGTTTTTTTTTAATAAAATGTTTTAAAAGTGTCAATAATATAATAATTTCTCATGAGATTATATTATGTGCATAAAAGTTAAACTTAATCTTCAAGAGAGACTTATGCATCCATTTACTTATTTCAGCATTATTTACAACACCCCAGATGTGGAAACAATTGAAGTATCCATCAATTTCTGAATAGATAAAGAAGAGATGTGTATATACAATGGGCTATTATTCAGCCGTAAAAAAAAAAAAAGTGAAATCTTGCCATCTGCCACAAAATGAATGGACCTAGAGGGTCAGACAGAGAAAGACAAATGCCATACTGTATGATTTCACTTATATGTAGAATCTAAACACACACACACATACACAAACCCAAGTGGGAAACAGATTCATACATACAGAAAACATTTTGAAGGTCGTCATATGGGAGAGGGGTTGGAGGGATGTGTGAAAAAAGGTGAAGAGATTTAGAAGTACAAATTGATAGTTATGGAATAGTTATAGGGATTAGCATAAGGAATATAGTCATATTTAAAAACTATAAATGGTGTCAATTGGGTACTATAGATTTATTAGGATTACCACTTTCTAAGTTCTACATATGTCTAATCAAGGGGCTATACACTTGAAACTATTGTAATATTATACATCAAATATAATTTAAAAATAATAAAAAAGTAAAAATTGGTAGTTACAAAATATTCACTGGGGATGTAAAGTGCAGCATAGGGAATATAGAAATAATATTATAATAATTATCTATAGTGCCAGGTTTGAAATATCATAGGGATCACTTTGTAAAGTGTAAAGTGTATTATGTGCCCACTATGTTGTATATCTAACACAAACACAAAGCAATACTGCATGTAAACTGCAATTGAAAAGTAAAATTATGAAAGATTTGAATATTGAAATGTGGAAAGTGTATGTCCCAATTCTAAAAGTGTTAATTCTAATAATGTATGTTAACTTAAACAATTCAAAATATAATTTAATGTTTAGTCAATGAGAATAAGATGTGCATAAATAAATACATAAGCTTATAGATTGCCCTATTTTAGGGCCATTATCTGAACAGTAATAGAAATACTTATTTAGAAAAAAATTAAATGCTTTTGAAGAAGATGTAACTATTTACATGTAATAGTATTAACTTTTTAAGTATGTAAACATAGATTATAACTTTGAAATAAAGTTTCTTGATACAGTTTTGAAAAATCTATTCTTGAATTACTGTATTAATATAGATTTTAAAACATGTCTCCTATGTTTTCCCATATTTGTTCACTGTTTTTGCTTCCTTTGGCTTTGGCTTTTTCTTCAGTGATTATCTAAGTTAGGAGACCTTTCATTATAGGTGACTTCCATATTCTCAAAAACAATAAAAAATGCATAGCTCAGCTACTCTCCCTCCTGTTTTTTGCAAGTTTGAGAACCTGATGATTTATATAATTCAATTCTCAGTGACTCTTTATTTATATGTTTTATCACATTGTGAATTTCTTTCCATTTGTACTTTTCCTTATTTACATTTGAGTCATTTAATTATTACCGGTATTTCTTTCCAGTGGCACTCAAGCAGTTTTGGCAGTGGCACATTTCTTCATCATACCCACTCTCATTCCACAGTTACAGAACAGTGCTTGACTAGTAGGTAAAGTTAGAAAAATTGCACAATTCCCTTTTCAAAGGTTTCTTTTTTTGTTGTTCAAACATGAATAATGGATTCTTTGCACCTTCTTTTGGTCATACCTCTGTGCAGCCAGGCAGTGTTTCTTAATTATCATTCTGGCCCATCTAGACAGTGCGGCTGATGGGGAGCAGCTCCTGAGAAATTCAGAAAACCAAACATTTTATAGCCCCTGGTAGAGGGGAGAATAATGGTATCCAATAATAATTTCATTTACAAATCATATCTGAAAAAATGGGGAGGCACTTTTACACTAAATTATCCATTATAAAATGAATTACAGGGGTAAACTACCATTTTGTTGCTGCTTCTCAAATCTTAAACCTTCCTAGTCAGGAAGTTTTTCCCTGGCTTGATAGCTAATTCAGGCAGTTCCAAGTTTGCTTCAACTATTTTTCACTATACAGGTAATTATGACTAAAAATCTTTTTTATTTGTCATTTGAAAATAAGTGTTGAAAGTCATGTTGGCATACTTAACAAATGCATAGTGTGTGTGTGTGTGTGTGTGTGTGTGTGTGTGTGTGTGTGTGTTTGAGTGTGTGAGGCTAAGTCCTGGATCATCCAGAATCCCCATACCAAGAAAATCTGGATTCTTTTCTTTATGAAGGAAGTTGAACTTAAAATTATTTCCTTTATAATGAGTCATGATTTCAAAGAGTGTAAATTCACTTTTGATTTAGTTATATTCTAAAAACTGTTTATTCAAAAGGTCGCTGGTTTGATTCCCAGCCAGGGCACATAAGCAGATTGCAAGCCAGGTCTCCAGCAGGGTCCATAACTGGAGGCAGGTGAAAGGCAACCTTACATTGATATCTCTCTCCCTCTCTGCCTCTCTCTAAAAATAATCAATAAAATCTTTTTTAAAAAAAACCTGAAATGAGATATTTGCAAATCCTTTACTAAAAAACTTTGTGCCAATTTCTTTACTCAGGCATGCATTAAGTCCCTGCTTTATGCCTAGCACACATTTAATAGTAATGCATTACTCATTAGATATGACATTTCTACTCCTAGAGATTGTGGAAGAGAATGAATATCAGATAGGACTTACATTTGGAAAGCAGGTATTCATATCATTCCTTGAAGCTAGAGTTGTTTCTAGGTCCCTTTTACCCCACTTTCCTCTTCTTTAAAATAATACAAGTTGAAAAACACTGTACCATTCATTATGTCTGTGATGACATCATAACGAGGTAATTTTCTATGTATTTGGAGTTAAAACACTGCCACCCAGCTAAGTCTCCCCATGAAGACTGTGATTAAAATCACAGACCCCAGAACCTGACAGAAATGTTTAGATCTCAGTTCTGCCTTTTAGTGTCATGAGACCATCAAGTGTCTTGACTTCCCCATGCTCGAGTTTCCCCTTGTATAAAGTAGTGTTGATACTTTCTACTATAGCCAAAGAATTGGGGGAATAAAAGCTTGACACAATATCTCTCACAAAGTAAGCATTCAATTAATAGTAACTTCCATTAATATCATGTCATAGATACTAATACTTGCAAACTAAATTCCTTTATAATTATGTAACACCCCTTTAAACTTGTGTATTTCAAGATCTAGGATAGAAAATTAGTATGATCTTTACTTTCAGTCACTTTTTCCATGTATACTGTGATTGTATTACATACTTGGTTAGGTTTCTAACTAAAAACAGACTTTGTTCTTTATTTTTCCTTAAATCAAATCAATATAGACTTCAATTTTTAAAATTTTATTGTTGTTGTATTACATCCATCCCCTTTTTACTCCACTCTATCCCCTTCTCTACACACCCACTCCCCCTGAAAGTGAATCCCACTTCTTGTCCATGTCCATGGTTGTTCCATACTAGTCCCTTAAATAAACTGCTCCCCTTCTTTGCCTCCTCCTCCAGCCTGCCACTCTCCTCTCCCCACTGAAGGCCTTTTCATTGTATTCATGAATTTGGTTCTATTTTGCTTGTTTATTTGTTTTGTTCATTATAGTCCTTTAATGGGTGAGATCATATGGTATTTGTCTTTCACTGACTGGCTTATATCATTAAGCATAATACTTTCCAGTTCCATCCATGTTGTTGCAAAGGGTAGGAGTTCCTTCTTTCTTTCTTTCTGCTGTATAGTATTGCATTGTGTAAAGGTACCAAAGTTTTTTGATCCAATCATCCACTAATGGGTATTTAGAATGTTTCCAGCACTTGGCTATTGTAACTAGTGCTGCTATAATCATAGGGTTACATAGGTTCTTATAAATTGGTGTTTCAGAGTTCTTACGATGTAGTCCTAGTACTGGATTTGCTGGGTCAAAATGTAGTTCCATTTTTAACTTTTTAAGGAAACTCCATACTGTTTTCCATAGTGGCTGAACCAGCCTACATTCCCACCAACAGTGCACCAGGGTTCCCTTTTCTCCACATCTTCCCCAGCAATTGTTTGTTGATTTGTTGATGATTGTCCTTCTGACAAGTGTGAGGTGGTATCTTATTGTGGTTTTAATTTGCATCTCTCTGATGACTAGTGATGTTGAGCATTCTTTCATATGCCTCTGGGCCCCTTGTATGTATTCCCCAGTGAGTTGTCTGTTCAGGTTTTTTTGCCCATTCATTAGTTGGACTGTCTGTTTCCATGGTGTTGAGTCTCATAAGTTCTTTATGTATTTTGGATATCAAACCCTTGTCTGAGGTATCGTTGGCAAATATGTTTTCTCATACAGTTGGTTCCCTTTGAATTTTGCTGAACAGAAAGATTTCAATTTGATATAGTGCCATTTGTTGATTTGTTCTTTTATGTCCTTTGCCCTTGGTGAAGTATCAGTAAAGATATTTCTGCATAGGATATCTAAAATTTTACTGCCTGTATTTTTCTCCAGGACCTTTATGGTGACACTGCTTAAGTTTAAGTCCTTTATCCATCTTGAGCTTATTTTGGTGTATGGTGTAAGTTGGTGGTCTAGTTTTATTTTTTTACATGTTGCTGTCCAGTTCTCCCAACACCACTTGTTGAAGAGACTGTTTTTACTCCATTTTATGTTCCTTCCTGCCTTTGTTGAATATTAATTGACCATAGAGTCCTGGATTTATTTCTGGGCTCTCTATTTTGTTCCAATGATCTATATGTCTATTACTATGTCAGTACCAGAAATTCTGATGACAGTACCTTTGTAGAATAGTTTCCTCCTATGTTGTTCTTCTTTCTCTAGATTACTGTGACAATCTGTGGGCTTTTTTTGGCTCCATATTAATTTTTGAAGTATTTTTTCTATTTCTGTGAAGTATGCCATTGATATTTTAATTGGGATTGCATTGAACCTATAGATTGCCTTGTGTAGTATGAACAGTTAATAATGTTAATTCTTCCCATCCATTAACATTGGCATATGCTTCCATTGATTTGTATCTTCCTTAATTTCTTTCTTTAGTGTTCTGAGTACAAGTCTCTTACCTTCTTGGTTAAGTTTATGGTTAAGTACTTTATTTTTCTTGATGCTATGGTAAATGAGATATGTTTTCTTGCTTCTATCTCTGATGTTTCATTATCGATATATAAAAATGCTTTTGATTTATGAATATTGACTTTACATCCAGCTATTTTGCTAGATTTCCTTATTTGGTCAAATAAGTTTTTGGTGGAGTCTATCAGGTTTTGTATGTACACTATCATTATCATCTGCAAATAATGACAGTTTGACTTTCTCCTTTCCAATTTGGATACCTTTCATTCTTTTTTCTTGATTGCTATGGCTAGCACATCCAAAATGACATTGAACAGAAGTAGAGAAAGTGGACAGCATTGTCTTGTTTCTGTTCTTTGGGGGAAAGCTTTTAGTTTTTGCCCGTTGAGTATGATGTTGGTTTCAGATTTCTCATATATGGCCTTTATTATGTTGAGGTATGCTCCCTCTACTCCCATTTTGCTGAGTGGTTTTTATTATAACTGGTTGCTGTACTTTATGAAATGCTATTTCAGCATCTATTGATATGATGATATGGTTTTTGTCTTTCATTTTGTTGATGTAGTGTATTACATTTATTGATTTGTGAATGTTGTACCATCCTTGCATCCTTGGGATGAAATCCACTTGATCATGGTGTATAATGTTTTGAATATATTGCCAATATTTTATTGAGAATCTGAACATTTATGTTCATCAGAGAAATTGGCCTATAGTTTTCTTTCTTAGTTGTGTCCTGACCTGGCTTTTGGATTAGAATAATATTGGCCTCATAGAAAGAGCTCGGGAGTCTCCCCTCTTCTTGAATTTTTTGGAATAGGTTGAGAAGGATAGGAGTTATTTTTTCCTTAAATGTTTGGTGGAATTCAACTCTGTAGCCATCTGAGCCAGAGTTCTTGTGTTTGGGGAGTTTTGGATTACTTCTTCAATTTCACTAGTTATATTGGCCAATTCAGAATTTCTGCTTCTTCTGGATTCAGTTTTGGTAGATTATAGATTCCCAGAAATGTGTCCATTTCACCCAGGTTGTCATATTTCTTGCCATCTAGTTGTTTGTAGTAATTTTTTACAATCCTTTGTATTTCTGAAGTATCAGTTGTGATTTCTCCTTTGTCATTTCTGACTCTGTTTACTTGGCTCCTTTCTCTCTTATTCTTGATGTGTCTGGTTAAAGGCTTGTCAATTTTGTGTATTTTTTCAAAGAACCAACCCTTGGATTTATTGATTATTCGAATTGTAGATTGAGTCCCCAAGTTATTTAATTCTGCTCTGATCTTGATAAACTCCTTCCTTCTACTTGCTCTTGGCTTTGTTTGTTGTTGCTCCTCTAGTTCTTGTAGCTTTATGGTTAGGCTGTTTGTATGTAAAAGCTTCTTCTATTATGTTTAGGTATGCCTGTATTGCTATAAATTTCCCTCTGAGGACTGCCTTTGCTGTGTCCCATAGGTTTTGGGGTGTTGTGTATTTTTTGTTATTTATTTCCAGAATCTTTTTGATTTCCTCTTTGACCTCAGTGTTAACCCATTCATTACTTAATAGGATGTTAGTCATTCTCCAATAGCTAGAGTGTTTTTGTTTTGTTTTGTTTTTTTCCCTTGAGGTTGGTTTCTAGTTTCAAGCCATTGTGATCTGAGAAGATGCTTGGTATGATTTCAATTTTCCTGTATTAGTGGAGGCTTACCTTGTGACTTACCATGTGGTCTATCTTTGAGAATGTTCCAGGTTCACATGAAAAGAATGTATATTTTGCTTCTTTGGGGTGAAAACCTCTGTATACATCAGTTAGGTTCATTTCCTCTAGAGTGTTGTTCAATGCCACAATATCCTTCATGTTTTTCTGTTTGGAAGATCTGTCCATTGTTGATAATGGGGTATTAAAATCCCCTACTATAACTGTGTTTCTGTCTATATCCTTTTTGAAGTTCTCCAAGGTTTTCCTTGTATATTTGGGTGTTCCTATGTTGGGTGCATATATGTGTACCGGAGTTATATATTCTTGCTGTATTGTTTCCTCAAGTATTATGAAATGCCCTTCTTTATTTGTTCTTATGTCCTTCATTGTAAAATCCATTTTGTCTGAAATAAGTATTGCTGCTCCAGCCATTTTTCATGTCCATTTGCTTCATATATATTTTTCTATCCCTTCACTTTCAATCAGTGTCAATCTTTTGTTCTGAGATGGTTCTCTTGAAGAAAGCATATATGTGGATCATGTTTCCTTATCTATTCAGCTACCCTATGTCTTTTGATTGGTGCATTTAATTCATTTACATTTAAGGTTATTATTGATTGACACTTATTTATTGCCATTTTCCCACTTTGTACCTCTGTTCCTCTCTGTCTCTATCTGTTTCTTCATTTTATTTTTTTAAAGCAGACCCTTAAGCATTTCTTGCAAAGCTGATTTGGTAGAGATATATTATTTTAGTCTTCTTTTGTCTAGGAAACTCCTTATTTCTCCTTCCATTTGGAATGAGAGCCTTGCTGGGTAGAGTATTTTTAGTTGTAGGACTTTGTTTCTTATTATTTGGAATATTTTTAGCCATTCCCTTCTGGCTTGTATTGTTTCTGTTGAATAATCATTTGATAACCTTATCAGAGCCCCCTTATATGCTATTTGCTGTTTCTCTCTTGATGCTTTTAGCATCTTCTCTTTATCTTTGAAATTTGCCATTTTAATAATAATGTGTCTTGGAGTGGATCTGTTTGGATTCATCCTCATTAGGACCTTCTGTGCTCCCTGAACTTGAGTAATATTTTCACTCATCATGTTAGAGAAGTTTTTGAACAGGTTTTCCATTCCTTTCTTCTCTTTTTGGTATCCTTATGATATGGATATTGTTGTGTTTCATGTTGACCTGAAGCTCTCTTAAAACATCTTCATTCTTGTTCAGTCTTTTTTCATTCTGTTGCACTGTCTTGGAATAGTTTTCTCCATTGTCTTCAAGTTCACTGATCTGATCTTCTGCTTCCTTTAGCCTGCTGTTAATTCCTTCTACTGTTTTCTTCAATTCAGAAATTGTATTCTTCATTTCCTCTTGGCTTTTGCTGATAGTTTCTATGTCTTTTCTTTTGCTTTTTAAATATTTTATTTGTTATTTAGAAAGAGAAAAAGGGAGAGAAGCAGAGAGGGAGAGTAACATCAGTGTATGGTTGCCTTTCACCTGCCTCCAGGTGGGGTACCTTGCTAGAGACCTGGCTTGCAGCCTTGTTATGTGCCCTGCCTGTGAAATTGAACCAGCAAACTTTTGGGTTCACAGGCCAGTGGCTTATCTACTGTGCTACCATCCAGGGCCTATGTCCTTTTTATTGCTGGTGTAGTTCTCAGTAAGTTCCTTGTAGCTTCCCTGGAGTTCTTCATAGTTACTCTCGAGTTGTTTGTAGTTTTATTTGAGCTGGCTGAGTTAATTAAGCTTCTCTATTATCATTATTTTGAATTCCACATCTGATAGTTTGCTTGCCTCTCTTTCATTTAGTGATCTTTCTGGAAATTCCTCCTTTCCTTTTGGTGATGGACTTTCTTTTTCTCTCCATTTTTAGGTTTGGTTGTAATCCAATCAGACTGTGATCAGCTGCCAGGCTAAGGAACTACTGTGTGGAAGGATTGATTTAGTTGTAATCCTATTTGTCTGTGATCCACCACCAGGCTTAGATGCATGTTGGGGAAACCAACTGATTCAGTTGTAAATCAATAAATCAGCTACCAGACTGAGGCCCTAATGGGCTAGACAGAGAGGTTCAATTGTAACCCATTGCATCAACCACCAGTCCAGGTGCAGCCTTGTGGGACAGATTTATATTTAAATTAATGAATCTGTGATCAGCCACCAGGCTCAGGCACCACTGAACTAGGCAGCAAAATCTAATTGTAATCCAATGAATCTGTATTCAGCCACCAGGCTCAGGAGCTGCTGGGCTTGACAGCAAGGTACAATTGTAATTCAATGAATCTGTGATCAGCTGCCAGGCCCAGAGTCCTGTGGGTGGGACAAACCAGCTCAGCTGTGAAACAATGAATCCACAATCAGCCACCAGTCTCTGTTGCCACTGTGTGGGGCTCTCTGACCCAGCTACAAGTCAGAGAGTTTGTAATCACCTGCCAGGCCCAGGCTCTGTTGAGCAAGAAGAACTGACTCAGTTGCAAAGCAATGAATCTAGGATCAGCCACCAAACTTGCATGCCACTGTGCGGGGCTGACTGACCCAGCTCTAAGTCAGAAAGTCTGTAATCAGTTGCCAGACCTAGGCTTTGGTAATCAAGAGGGATTGACTCAATTGCAAAGCTATGAATCCATGATCAGCCACCAGGCTTACAAGTTGCCGTACGGGGCTGACTGACCAACCCAGTTGTAAGCCAGAGTCTGTGATCAGCTGCCAGGCCCAGGTGCTGCTGGGTGAGAAACACCTCTTCATGTGCCAACTATTGTGTCTAGGCTCAGACAGGGCAAGGCAGGAGAGGTTTATTTAGAATTGTGATCAGGTGCTAGGCTCAGGCAGGTGGGGCAGATTGCTTCCAGTGGGTGGGGCTATGAGAACCTTCCTACCGAAGCTGCATGGTGCAGCACAGTCTGTCTGAGGTGTGGGTGATGAGACAGCACCAGGATCCCCAGAGCCACTTCCTCACTTCTTTCTTCCAAGCCACTACCGCAAATGCTCCCCACGCATCTCCAGTCCTCTCTGTCCTCCCTCTGCTGGAGCCCAGGGTAGGTCGGTGCCAATGTATTGTAGCTGTGGTCACCCAAGTAGTTTTCTGTTTCCAGCACTCTCTCAGGTCAGCAAACTCCACAGCTCTCCACTCTTCTCATCTGGATGCTGCTCTGTTCTCCCCACTGTTGCTGTAGCTGGTACACCCAGCTGGGGGACCAGATCCCACCCTTTTCAGGTGGAGCCCCTGGCTCCACCCCTTTGGCTGCTGCCTCTGGCAAGGCCCAGCCAGCCCTCTCATGTTTCTTCGAGATTCTTATCAGTCACGTTATGATGAAGCATTCTCTTCTGTTCTGTCCATGGTTGTAAGACTTCTTTCCAGATGGTGTTCTGTTGGTAATTCTAGCTATTTTTCCTCCAAAAAAGTAATTCCAGCTGCAACTTGGGAGGAGATTAGTGCAGCTCCACTTACTCCTCTGCCATCTTGCTGGAACCTAGACTCTTCTTAATGCCTAACCACATTGACTTGCTATGGCAAGAACTCTTGAACTAAGAGGGAGAAAATGTATATTCTAATTCTTTTACTTGACTTTTGAGGAATTGACATAGTCTCACTCTCTCATTCTTATTTCTCAAATGAGGAATGTAACCAGATGATTTTTAATACATTTAAAATTTTAGGGCAGTTTCAGGTTCATGATAGCACTGAGAGAAAGGTGCTGATATATGTCCCATATATCCCATACCTAATACTTATATAGCAACCCCATTATCAATATCCTCTGACAGAGTGGTACATGTCATACAATAAAACAACTTACATTGATACATTATAGTTTACATTAGTGTTCGGTATCAGTGTTATGAAAGTGTATAATGCCATATATACATCATTATTGCATCATATAGAGTAGTTTTGCTGTGGTAAAAATCCACTGTGCACTGCCTATTCATCCCTTTCTCTCCCATACTTCTAATAACCACTGATACTTTTATTGTCTCTGTAAGTTTTATATTTCCAGAATACCATACTCTTGGAATCATATAGTATGTAGCCTTTTTAGATTGCTTCCTTTTACATAGTTATAGGAATTTATATTTTTTCTATGTTATTTCAAGGGTAGATAGTCATACATAAATTGAATCATAATTTATTATCTGGTTGGACTACCAATTGTTTATTCACCTACAAAAAGACATTTTGGTTGTTTCCAAATTTTGGCAATAATAAATGAATATAGCTAATACAAACATCTGTGTGTAGATTTTGTGTGGGCATGTTTTCATTTTGGGTAAATGCCAAGGAGTGTGATTGTTAGATAATAGGGTAAGGGTATATTTAGGTTTGTAAGAAGCTTACAAACTGTCTTCCCAAATGGCTATACTATTTGCATTCCCATTAGCAAGGAAAGAGAGTTCCTGTTGCCCCAGTAAATACTCATCAGGATTTTGTGTGTTTTTATTTAGTCACTCTTATAGATGTGTAGTGGTACCTAATTATTATAATTTGTATTTCCCTGATGACATATGATGTTGCGTCTTTTTTCAGTTGCTTATTTGCCTTTTGTATATGTTGCTTGGTAAAGTGCCTTTGAAGGCCTTTGGTCCATTTTATAGTTGTGTTGTTTTCTTATTGTGGCATTTTAAAATTTCTTTGTGTATTTTGGTTAATAGTCCTTTATCAGGTATGTCGTTTACAAGTATTTTCTCCAATTCTGAGGCTTTTCTTCTAATTCTGTTGGCATTTTCTTTTACAGAGGAGAAAATTTTAATTGGAATGGAATCTAGCATATTCATATTTTTTCACTAATTGTGCCTTTGGTGTTGTATCCCAAGAGTTATAGTCAAACCAAGGTTGTCTAGATTTTCTCCCATATTTTTCTTGAAGAGTTTTATAATTTTAAATTTTAGTTAGGTCTGTGATCCATTATGAGCTAGTTTTTGTGAAGGGGGTAAGATTTATACCCAGGTTTAATTTTTTTTTTTCCCCCACAGAGATGTCTAGTTGTTTCAGCACCACTTGGTAAGATTCTCTTTGCTCCATTGTATTATCTTTGCTCTTTGTCAAAATTCATTTGATATGTGAGTTTATTTCTGGGCTTTCTGACCTGTTCTATCAAACTATTTGGCCATTCTTTCATCAATAGCACACTATCCTGATTAATGTAGCTTTGTGAAGTTAAAAAAATATTTATTAATCTTTAGAAAGGAGGAGGGAGAAATAGAAGTAGAGAAACATTGATGTGTGTGCAAGACACATTGATGTGTAGGAGAAACACTGATCGGATGGATGCCTCTCGCATGACCTCAACCAGGGACCTACCCTAAAACCCAGGCATGTGCCCTGACTGGGAATCAAATTGGTGACCTTTCGGTTTGCCAGATGATGCCGAACTGATTGAGCCACATCAGTCAGGGTTGTAGCTTTATATTGTCTTGATGTCAGAAAGTGCTAGTCTTTTAATTTTGTTCTTCAGTATAGTGGGCTATTTTGGGTCTTTTCCTCTCCATACAAACTTTTCATTTCCATACAACACATATACACAGAAACAATATGTTGGGATTTTTTTATTGGAATTGCAATAAAATCAGTATTTGCAATTAGGAAGTACTGACATTTTAATAATATATATAGAATTGTCTTACATATGAAATATTTCTCTATATGTTCAATTTTTGATTTGTTTCATCAGAGTTTTGTAGTTTTCCTCATATTGATGGTATAGACATTTTGTTAGATTTATAATATTTAATATTTGGGGGTTGCTTAAGTAAAATGTGTTTGTAGTTTCAAATTTTACTTTTTGATTGCTGGTATATAAGAAAGAGTTTATGTTTGTATATAACCTTTGTATCTTGAAACCTTGACATAATCACTCATTAATATCAGGATTTTATATCAATTATTTTTTTTATTTTTCACATACATAATCATGTCATCTGTGAACAAAGACAGTTTTTATTATTATTTTTTACCAATTTGTATATTTGTTATTTCCTTTTTTGTGTTTTATTGCATTAGCTATAACTTTCAGTATGATGTTCAAAAGAAGTGGCAAGTGTGTTGTTACTGATCTTAATGGGAAAGCTTCTTGTTATTTACAATTGTTTGATGTTCATTTTAGATTTATAGAATTCGTTATCAAGTTGAGGAAGCTCCCTTTTATTCTTAGGTAATAAAACACTTATCCTGATTGGAATGGATTTTGCCAGCTGCTATTTTTTGATCTACTGATATGATCTTGTGATTTTTATTCTTAAACTTGGTCTATAGTACATTATATTACATTATTTTAAAATGTTGAAACAGCTTTGTATGCCTGGATTCAATTCCACTTGCCATGGTGTATAATTCTCTTTATACATTGTTGGATTCAATTTGTTAAAAACTTTTTGAGAATTTTTATATCTACGTCCATGACAGGTATTGGTCTGCAGTTTTCTTTCCTTGTAAATTTTTATCTAGTTTTGTTATTAGAATAATGCTGGTCTCTCTTACAGAATAATTTAGGAAGTATCCCTTCTGCTTTTTTATTCTGAAAGAGATTATAGAAAACCAGCATGGTCCCCTTCTCAAATGTTGGTAGGGTTCACCAGTGTATCTACCAAGGCTTGGTGCTTGATATTTTCAAAGGTTATTTATATTTTAGCTTTTAAATAGATACTAGCTTATTTAGATTATTTCTGTTTCCTTATGTGAGGTTTTTTGTTTTGTTTTGGTTTGGTTTGGTTTGGTTTTTTCCCAGGAGAGAGCACAAATGCAGTCCACCACTACCACAAATTATTCATCGAGTTTCCCACATTTGGGGAAATCTCAGGAGTCAGCCGATCCAAAGTACAATGGATAAGGCTTGCCCTGGGAAAACCACCTTCATGATCATGGTATTTCCCCTGCCAGATAAGTCTTGATGTGAGTTTTGGCAGATAATTTTTATGGACCCTTCAAGTGCCAACATTCAAAGAACTCTTGTCTTCTCATCAGATAGAAATATGTATATACAAATCTGTGTACACACCTTTCATCCTCAATCCTAAATTTTAAGATCTGGCACATCATAAATATTATGCATTTTAGGTTTTTTCAATGAATAAATCCTCTATGAATAGTAAGACATTCTGCCCAATGGTAAGTAGGTGGATAGATGAGCATACCTTTTAAACTATACTAGGGTTCTGGCCTGCAAACCCAAAGGTTGCTAGTTCGATTCCCAGCCAGGGCACATAACCAAGTTGCAAGCCAGGTCTCCAGGCAGTTCTATAGCTGGAGGTAGACGAAAAGCAACCAGACATTGATGTCTCTCTCCTTCTCTCTCTCTCTTTCCCTCTCTCTAAAAATAAATAAAATTTAAAAATATATAAGGAAATAAATTATATTGGGTTTTTTATTATTTAAGAAACAAGGAAAATCCTTTATGCATAACACCACCAAATTCTCAACCCCCTGTAAAAGAGGTATTTTGTAGTTCATGAATAAGTTCCTGGGATTGCCAAGCTTTTCAGTTCTTATCCTAATTTAGTGACAATTTAGCAACAGTACCCAATGGCATTCTCAGATAAATCCTTTCCAAAGGGAGTTGTGGGGGATACTAGTTCTGTTGGATGTTTATTGCAGTTTTGTAGAGACAAGGTCTCTATGCTCCTGATTACTGGATAGTTACTTAATGTCTTTATCTAGGAGCCTCAGGAACATCTTAAGAACTAGTGTTCCATGGCATACATTTTGATACATACTGTCTTCAACTATCTTATCCCCATTTCCTCATTCTGTATTCATGCTTGAATAATTTATGCAGTTCTGGCTTAAGCTGAGTGGTCATGGTTTTTCAAGATCAAGTTCACCTAAAAATAGATACACAGGCAGAGGGATTTGGCCTCTACAGGGATAGCAAATCTACTCTTTTCTCATGGCCATTCCCATTACCTCACAACATGAAGATGCTAGGCACTCTGATTTTGTCCCCCCAAATATTACACATATATTGAAGTCTTTACTTTCAATATGATGGTGTTTAGCAATGGGACCTTTGGGACATAATTAGATGAAGTCAAGAGGTTGGAGCCCTCATAATATGATTAGCCATTAAAAGGAAAGACACCAGGGTGTACTCACTTCCTCCTTGGGAAAGGTTTGGGGGTGGGTTCACTGCCCTGTCAGGACATGGGAAGAAGGAATCTATCTGCAAGTTAGGAAAGCAGATTTCTTCAGGTATCAAACTGTTTGGTAACTTGATGTTGAACTTCCAGCTCTCCTTATTGTGAGAAAATGAATTTATGCTACTTTTTATTTATTTATTTTTGGATTAATTCTTTTTTGTCTTTATTATTATATTACTTTTTTTTTTAATTTTATTGTTGTTGTATTACATCCATCCCCTTTTTGCTCCCCTCTGTCCCCCTCCCCACCCACCCATTCCCCCCAAAGTCAATCCCCCCTGTTGTCCATGTCCATGGTTCCTTTATACTAGGTTCCCTTCTAAGCTGCTCCCCTTCCCTGCCTCTGCCTCACACATCCCCCCAACACCTTTCCCCCAGACCACTGAAGGCCTATTCACTGTATTCATACATTTGGTTCTGTTTTGCTTGTTGTTAGTTTTGTTCATTATTGTCCTGTAAGGGGTGAGATCATATGGTATTTGTCCTTCACTGACTGGCTTATTTCACTAAGCATAATACTCTCCAGTTCCATCCATGTTGTTTCTTTCTGCTATATAGAATTCCATTGTGTAAATGTATCAAAGTTTTTGATCCAATCATCCACTGATGGGCACTTAGGCTGTTTCCAGCACTTCACTATTGTAAATAGTGCTGCTATGAACATAGGTGTACATAGGTTCTTATGAATTGGGGTTTCAGGGTTCTTTGGGTATAGTCCAAGTAGTGGAATCACTGGATCAAAAGGCAGTTCCATTTTTAGTTTTTAAAGGAAACCCCATACTATTTTCCACAGTGGCTGCACCAGCCTGCATTCCCACCAACAGTGCACGAGGGTTCCCTTTGACCCACATCCTCGCCAACACTTGTTGTCTGTTGATTTATTGATGATTGCCATTCTGACAGGTGTGAGGTGGTTTCTTATTGTGGTTTTAATTTGCATCTCTCTGATTACTAGTGATGTTGAGCATTCTTTCATATGCCTATGGGCCCTTTGTGTATCTTCCTCAGTGAGTTGTCTGTTCAGGTCCTTTGCCCATTTTTTAATTGGGCTATCTGTCCCTGGTATTGAGTCGCATTGGTTCTTTATATATTTTGGAGATCAGACCCTTGTCTGAGGTATCATTGGCAATTATGTTTTCCCATACAGTTGGTTCCCTTTGAATTTTGCTGATGTTTTCTTGAGCTGAACAGAAACTTTTCAATTTGATATAGTCCCATTTGTTGATTCGTCCTTTTATTTCCTTTGCCCTTGGTGAAGTATCAGTAAACATATTTTTGTGTAGGATATCCAAAAGTTTACTGCCTATATTTTTCTCCAGGACTTTTATGGTGGCACTGCTTATGTTTAAATCCTTTATCCATCTTGAGTTTATTTTGGTGTATGGTGTAAGTTGGTGGTCTAGTTTTATCTTTTTGCATGTTGCTGTCCAGTTCTCCCCACACCATTTGTTGGAGAGACTGTTTTCACTCCATTGGATGTTCCTTCCCCCTATGTCAAATATTAGTTGACCATAGAGTCCTGGGTTAATTTATGGGCTCTCTATTCTGTTCCATTGATCTATATATCTATTCTTATGCCAGTGCCATGCTATTTTGATGACAGTAGCCTTGTAGTATTGTTTGAAGTCCGGTATTGTGATTCCTCCTACCTTGTTCTTCTTTCTCAAGATTGTGATGGCTATTCGTGGGCGTTTTTGGCTCCATATAAATTTTTGAAGTATTTTTTCTATTTCTGTGAAGTCTGTCATTGGTATTTTAATTGGGGTTGCATTGAATATGTAGATTGCTTTGGGTAGTATGGACATTTTAATGATGTTCATTCTTCCCATCCAAGAACATAGTATATTTCCATTTATTTGTATCTTCCTTGATTTCTTTCTACATTGTTCTGTAGTTTTCTGAGTACAGGTCTTTTACCTCCTTAGTTAAGTTTATTCCTAGGTACTTTATTTTTCTTGTTGCTATGGTAAATGAGATTTCTTTTTTCACTTCCATTTCTGTTGTTTCATTTTTGGTATACAAAAATGCTTTTGATTTCTGGATATTGACTTTATACCCAGCTATTTTGCTAAATTTGCTTATTAGGTTGAGTAAGTTTTTGGTGGAGCCCACAGGGTTTTGTATGTACACTACCATATCATCTGCAAATAATGACAGTTTGACTTCCTCCTTTCCTATTGGGATATCTTTGATTCCTTTTTCTTCTCTGATGACTATAGCTAGAACTTGCAAGACAATGTTGAATAGAAGTGAAGAAAGTGGACAGCCTTGACTTGTTTCCGATCTTAAGGGGAAATCTTTTAGTTTTTGTCTGTTAAGTATGATGTTGGCTTCAGGTTTCTCATAGATGGCCTTTGTGATGTTCAGGTATGCTCCCTCTATTCCCATTTTGCTGAGGGTTTTTATCATAAATGGTTGCTGTACTTTATCAAATGCTTTTTCAGCATCTATTGATATGATCATATGGTTTTTACCTTTCAATTTGTTGATCTGGTGTATTACATTTATTGATTTATGAATGTTGTACCATCCTTGCATCCCTGGGATGAAGCCCACTTGGTCATGGTGTATGATCTTTGTAATATACTGCTGAATCCGATAGGCCAATATTTTGTTGAAAATTTTAGTATCTGTGTTCATCAGAGATATTGGCCTGTAGCTTTCTTTCTTAATTGTGTCTTGTCCTGATTTTGGGATTAGAATAATTTTGGTTTCAAAGAAAGAGTTTGGGAGTCTTCCCTCTTCCTGAAATTTTTGGTATAGTTTGAGGAGGATAGGAATTAGTTCTTCTTTAAAGGTTTGGTAAAATTCACCTGTGTAGCCATCTGGTCCAGGGCTTTTGTGCTTTGGGAGGTTTTGGATTACTTCTTTAATTTCATTAGTTGTTATTGACCTATTCAGGGTTTCTGTTTCTTCTGGGTTCAGTTTTGGTAGATTATACCTTTCCAGAAATGTGTCCATTTCATCCAGGTTGTCATATTTTTTCTCATGTAGTTTTTTGTGGTAATTTCTTACAATCTTTTGTATTTCTGAGGTATCAGTTGTGATTTCCCCTCTGTCAGTTCTGATTCTATTTATTTGGATCCTCTCTCTCTCTTTCTTGATGAGCCTGGATTCAGGCTTGTCAATTTTGTTTTTTTTTTCAAAGAACCAGCTCCTGGACCTGTTGATTATTTGAATTGTAGTTTGAATATCTGAGTTATTTAGTTCTGCTCTGATCCTGATGATTTCCTTCCTCCTACTTGCTCTGGGCTTTGTTTGTTGTTGCTCCTCTAGTTTTTGCAGGTTTGTGGTCAGGTTGTTTTTATAAACTTCTTGTAACCTTTTTAGGAAGGCCTGTATTGCTATAAATTTCCCCCTGAGAACTGCCTTTGCTGTATCCCATAGGTTTTGGGCTGTTGTGTGTTCATTGTCATTTGTTTCCACGAACTTTTTGATTTCAACTTTGATCTCATTGTTAACCCATTCATTACTTAAAAGCATGTTATTCAGTCTCCATGAGTTAGAGAATTTTTGTTTTATTCCCTTGAGATTGGTTTCCTGTTTCAAGCCCTTGTGATCTGAGAAGATACTTTGTATGATTTCAATTTTCCTATATTTGTGAAGGCTTGTCTTGTGAAATACCATGTGGTCTATCTTAGAGAATGTTCCATGAGCATTTGAAAAGAATGTGTATTTTGCTTCTTTGGGGTAAAAGACTCTGTATACATCAGTTAGGTCCATTTCCTCTGGAGTGTTGTTCAATGCCACAATATCCCTGGGGATTTTTTGTTTGGAGGATCTGTCCATTGTTGATAGTGGGGTATTAAAACCCCTTACTATTAGTGTGTTACTGTCTATGTCTTTCTTAAAGTCTTCCAAGATTATCCTTATATATTTCGGAGCTCCTATGTTGGCTGTGTATATGTTTATCAGAGTTATTTCTTCTTGATGGATTGTTCCCTTAAGTATTATGAAATGTCCATTTTTGTCACTTTTAATGGCCTTCATTGTAAAATCTATTTTGTCTAAAATAAGTGTTGCTACTCCAGTTTTTATTTTGTGTCCATTTGCTTGATATATAATTTTCCATCCCTTCACTCTCAATCTGTGTCGATCTTTTGTTCTGAGGTGGGTCTCTTGAAGACAGCATATATGTGGGTCATGTTGTCTTATCCATTCAGCTACCCTATGTCTTTTGATTGGTGCATTTAATCCATTTACACTTAAGGTGATTATTGATTGATACTTATTCATTGCCATTGTCTCCCTTTGTGTCTGTATTCCTCTTTGGCTTTCTCTGTTTCTTCATTGTATTTGTTTCCTTATTTTTGTAGCAGACTGTTTAGCATTTCTTGCAATGCTGGTTTGGTCGAGATGTATTCTTTCGGTCTTGTTTTGTCTGGGAAGCTCCTTATTTCTCCTTCTATCTTGAATGAGAGCCTTGCTGAGTGGAGTATTCTTGGTTGCAGGCCTTTGTTTACCATTACTTGAAATACATTTTTCCATTCCCTTCTGTCTTGAATTGTTTCTGTTGAATAATCATTTGATAGCCTTATTGGAGCCCCTTTGTATGTTATTTGTCTTTTCTCTCTTGATGCTTTTAGTAATCTCTCTTTGTCTTTGAAATTAGCCATTTTACTGGTGGCACAGTGGATAAGGAGCCGGCCTGCGAACCCAAAGGTTGCAGATTCAATTCCCAGCCAGGGCAACATAACCAGGTTGCAAGCCAGGTCTCCAGCCAGGTCTGTAGCTGGAGGCAGGTGATAGGCAACCACACATTTATGCCTCTCTCCCTCTCAGTCTCTATTCCTCTATCCCTTCCTTTCTCTCTAAAAATAATTAAAATATATATTTTAATAATCATGTGCCTTGTTCTTGGTCTTTTTGGGTTGATTCTCATTGGGACCCGCTGTGCTTCCTGAACTGGATTCATGTTTTCACTCATCATGTTAGGGAAATTTTCTATCATGACTTTTTTGAACAGGTTTTCCATTCCTTGTTTCTCTTCTCCTTCTGGTATCCCTATGATATGGATGTTGTTACGTTTCATGTTGTCCTGCAGCTCTCTTAACCCCTCTTCAG
>PVIW01009734.1:0-49687 GCA_004026585.1 Noctilio leporinus | reverse complement strand
GTTTAGGTTTCTGTTCACCCTTTATGGTCTCTGTTTGGTCCAGGTGGAGCTAGGACCAGTGGGTTTTATCAGGGAGAAAAGAAAGGAGAAAGAAAGAAAGAAAGAAAGAAAGAAAAGAAAAAAAAAAAAAAAGGATGAGGGGAGAAGGGAACAAGAAAAAGAGAAAAAAAAAAAAATAAAGAAAGGTTTTAGCTGTGTGTTCTCCCTTTATGATTTCTGATTGGTCCAGGTGGAGCCAGAGCCTGTGGGCTTTACCAGGAAGAAAAGGAAAAGAAAAATTAAAAAAAAAAAAAAAAAAAAGAGGAAGAATAGAATAAAGAAAGGGTTTAGAAAGGCTGGGGAAGGGAGGAATACTTAGAAAGAGGACTGGGAATGCATTATAGCCACAGAGTGAATAGACTTTAATTCAAGAGTAGGGGAGGTCTTGGATATTTAGGTGGATTGAGGTATGGGGGGATTAAGAATATGTGAGAAGTAACTTTTGCAAAGGATATGTTGGGGCTTAATAGTTCATATTGCTCTCGGTATAATTCAGGTGCTTGAGATTGGCAGCAATCCCTTTCCTGATGCTGCCTCTTTTTCTTGGTCAGGACTTTACAGTCTATAGTCTATATTCTAGCCGGTCTTGGCACATGGCAGGGCCTCTGATTGTCACTATAGGGCTGATTCTGAGTGTCCGCCCCCAGGTAGGCTGGGCCTTCTGCAGCCTGTCTGGGTTTTAGGGCTGCTGGTGTTCTGGAGCTGGCAGGCAGCCCCCTCCCACTCCTGGCTGAGGTTCCTGCCCAGGACATGCCCCCAGCACTTCTGCAGGGCAGCCCGCAATTTTGCCTGTCCCTGTGACGACTGACCCCACCCCCGCAGTTCCGGGAGGAGGCCGGGCCTGTCAGTCAACACTGTCCGGGGTCCGCCTACACTGTCCCGCCCTTCCGGGGCGAACACCACGCCTCCAAGCCAATCAGCTCTCTGTGGAGTCCTTTACAGGGCCTCTGTGATGAGCCCCTCCCAGGCGTGGGTGGTGTGGCCTTTGTCTCCGGCAATGGTGGGTCGCCCACCATTAGTTCCCTGCTTGCCAGCTCTCTGGCTTGCTGTTTGGAGTTTCCCGAGGAGCCTGGGGGCCTGTGTGGTTGCGCATGGCTGGGCCTCCCCCCTCGCAGGGGCTTCTACCTGCTGTTTCCCCAGTGGCCCAGCAGCTCAGTTTTTGGCCCTCTTGCCACCCCCCCGGCCGGTGCACTTCCCGCTCCCCCGCTCCGGCTTCCCGCAGGACTCTTCTCTTCTGACTCTAGCCCTGCTTGGAGCCTCCTCTACCTGTTGCTGGGGTGAGTCTCTCACACAGTCCCTCCTCTGCAAGAGTTCAATTCCGCATTCCCTACGGCGTTTGCCCTCTCTGCCTGCACTTCACTGCTGAGACTTCCAGTCGCCAGGGAGTCCGAAATTGGCCCCAGTCAAACACGCCCCTCTGGGCAGAGCCGCCCCTGCCCAGAGCCGACCTCGGCCTGCCGGCCGGTCAGTCAGGAACACCTCACCTACTGTCCTGCTGGCCTCCTCCGCCTCTGGGCCGCGCTCCCCTGTGTCCAGATGCTGCCCGTTCCAATCCCCAGGGTCCTGAAGACGTCTCACACTCCCTATCCTGTCCTCTAGCTGCTTTGGTACTCGAGAACCCCATCAGCACTGCTCTCTACTCTGTCACCATCTTCCCTCCCATCTGATTGCTCTTAATATTAGATCAAACACACCTCATTGCCTCTTATCAAGTACCGTAAGATCTGGCCCTGCCTTCAGCCCTCATCTCATCTGCTTCCACTCCCTGCATCACGAGCCCCTGAATATGTCAAGATCCACTTTCTCTTCAGGGTTGGCAAGATAAAGAAGGTGAACAATTCTGCTTCACAGTAGCAAAATGCCTCAAAAAAACAGACTTAAAACTTGGTGTTAAACTTGAAGTTTCATCTCTTGTCCTTCGTATAACAAGTAATTGCATCTATGTTTGTCTCTGATACTATTGCTTTCTTCAAGTCAGAATTGTGGTCTTCTTATTCCCTCTTACCCCATGGCATCTCAGATGTTTGCTACATGGATGAATAAGTGAGTGAGTCAACACAGAATACATAAGCACCCATCCAACTGAACTTTCATTGCCTTTAAAAGAAAGCTAAGCATCATTTGCTTTCCTTTCCCTCAACAATCTCTCACTTGTTTGAGGTAGTACTGAAATAAGAATTACTAAACCTATCTATCTATTAAATTTGTAATCTTGTAGGAAAATTACCTTTCTTGAAGCTTTGAATCCTTAATTGTGAAATGATGGATATGGATCAGATTGGTGGTTTTCTAACTTTCTAAATGAAACAGAACTTTCAAAACAAAATTATATAATGAGCTGTGTAATATGTGAATCATTTAAAAACAATCCTGCCTTGGCTGAATGGACTGGTGTTCTTGGAGTCATACCAATCAGTAAACTCTTTTGTCCCTGCCTCTGGGGACTCCAGAGGCCCATACATAGATGCTGAGGGTTCTGCAAAGCCCAGTTCAAAAAACACTGGACTCAGAAATCTCTGAGGCCCCAGGTAGATCTAACATTTCATAATTCCAACTCTGAAATAAACAACAGATGTTGCCAACTAAAGCCAAATGAAATGTATTCATGCACTCCTTTAAAAATTAACTGGAAGACTTTTCTCCCCTTAAAAAATCAAGCAAAATTCATTGCTTGGAATTCTGACAGAGTGTACAAAGAGCCTTTTAAATGCTAAAGAACATTCATAAATGACTTTGTCACTAAGTGTTATAAGATTTTGCAAAATTGAGCTTATGTAGGTTTTTGCTAACTTGAAGTGTTATTGATTAGAAAATCCCTTCTACCCTCCAGGCCATGTGTGCCTCAGAAGGTTTGAGATCCAGGAACTCAAGTCATCTCACCTATGTACTGGAAAGGTCAACCCACCATAGAAACCCATTAAAACATGTGCACACATTCACTCAGCTTAGAGGTTGAGAGTGGCAGATCCAATCTCACCCAGAGCCACATTGCAGCCTCCAGGAGGCTGATGTAATTCTCCTGCAAATCTGTGGTTTAAATGAAATTGATTATCTTAAAATATTAGATATGGCATTTCTTGCTTTTTCAAATTGTATTAAGCACTCCCATACATGGAGCTAGAAACTAAGTAGACAAATATGTAGAGTTGTACATTCCATCTATCTCTCTCATACATATGTATGTGCACACACCTGCACATGGGTACCTGCACATGTATGTACAAAGAGGAGATAACAGTATTAATAGCTTACATATGTGTAAGGATTTACCTTTGTAAAACATTTTTGATTATAGCAGTTTATTCACTCCCCTAACAACTCTGTAAACTAGGTATATGAGTTTCTAAGTACCAGAAAAAGAATGTGCTAAGCGCTTTTTATAGACTTATCTTGTCCCCTATTTCAGATGAAAAGATGGAGGCTCTGAGAAGTCCATTGGCTTATTCAGTGTCCCAATCGAAAAGAACAAATTCCTGGGGAAAACAAAACAAAACAAAACAAAAAACAAAAATCAGGATTATGAGCTGTTGAGGATAACATTCCTCTATTACATGGTTCAACTATTCCCAAAGCAAAATGTGGGATATCCTTTTAGATAAAAGTTTACTGTCAGAGCAGCTTTTAGTAAAATAGTTGTTCTGGATTTAGTGCTCTGAGAGCAATCCAGAATAATTGTTTTACCAAAATCTGAGAGCAAGATTTTTACTGATCCATCCATGTGCACTATCCATGCTCTCCCTTGCATTGGATGGCACCATTTATAACAAACTGGGTGAAGTCAGAGCTGGAAACTGGGTCGCCTAAGGTTCATCTGATTGATCTTAATCTCATTCTTCCCTGTGTTTATCCACAGTAAGATGATTCTCATTAGAGGAGTAACACTGAGGCAATGGTTTGTACCCATCTCCAAACATTTCACCTTCCTAACAGAATGTGAACCTCAATCCCATTTTCCACTTCCTCTATTGAAGTTGACAATATATTTTTGTCTTCAGTGTGATAAGATATATGATCTTCTTTGTTTATTTAATTTAAAGCTGGCAGGATTAGCTAACTAGTCTTGCAGGAATAAGCGAAATGTGTTTATTAGCTTTAGTGGTTTAGAAACTATACATATACTGCTGGGTAACATTAATAGGACATCAGCCAAGAAATTTCATTCACATATAGCTTAAGCTTGTTGTGCAAAATCCCAAAAACCTGGAAATCCTGAAAATGATCCTGGATTAAGCTGTTCTGTGAGGAAGGAATGAGAGTTACCCAAGATAAACTACCACCCCTCTAGCTAAATTGTACAGAGCTTCTTGGGAGGAAGAAAGATAAATGATTTTTTTTTATTACAAATCTCTCATTCTTGTAGAAAACCTATTCTCAACCCTGTGACCATGTTATTGGAAGAATACCATCTGCCACTGGCTCAGTTCTAATGAAGAATGAGTTCAATACTGTAGTGATGGATCCTCTCAGTGGCCCATTCATCCTGGGGAAAGCTGTTCTGACAACTTCTTGCAGCAACCTGCCTCTTTCTTACTGCTGTCCTTTGTGAAAGGTGATTTTTCCTAGGAAATAAAGGGAGGAAGTCAAAGATGTGGTGTCACAGTCTGGCTGTTGGCTCCACAACCTATTATGTAGCTCTTGACATACCTGACAATTACTCTAGAACTCAGTTTACTCATAAAGTCAAGTTAACACAAGTCACCCAGCAGTTCTTAATGGGAATTTAAACATGCAGTGGCGAAAAGCATTTCTATGTTCCTAGAAGAATATGATGTTATAATTGTGATTCTTCCCAAGAAAATGTCTCATATTTATCTTTTTTCCTTTTTTTGTGAAAGAAAAAAGTTGACACAGTGATGACTTCTGAAGTGATTCTGAATCCTGCATCCATCATCTGGGCAGGAACTTATAGCTATGCAGGATACTAACCAGAACACCCTTTTTAAATGAATTTAATACCATGTATACATGTGAATTCATGATGCTGACATTGTAACTCTAACCCCTCTGTAGTAACTCTAACACCTGTATTTCTCAACTTAACTCATTGATTTACCTACTCAATTTCTATCCATCATTTCAATAGATATCAGCAAAGTCTCTCTGATAGAAAAAGTGCAAAGGCAGAGAAAACAGAGAAGAAGAAGCTAAGGAGAGTGAGATTAAAGGTGCTGTGATAATATCAAAAACACCTTGAAAAAGAAAATTATGATTCTTTGTTCTCCATTGCTCTGGAAATAAATACATGTAGATCATGGTTATGGTGAATATACTTTTCATACCAAAAAATGTTGGGGGACCAATAGTCTCACCAGAAACCTTTGCAACACTTCTGAAGGTGAAATATAGTATTAAAGACACAGTTTGAGCCCTGAAAAATGAGTGTTTAGAACAAATCAATAGATTTGGAGTCAGCAGCAAAGTAGATTTAAAAATGAATACTGTCCAGACAACTCAAAGACATATGTTCACTGAAGTCATACTCTCAGTGTAAAATTACTATTTTATATCAATGCAGTAGTGAGTAGAAGTGACTGAAAGACCTTGAAAACAATTTATTCAGACATCAGTTTTCACAACTGTAAATTGAAGGGGATGTATTAGATAATCTCTAAATTCCCTTCATGAACTAATATTCTACAATAATTCTATAATTTATTATCTATGCTCTAGTGATATTGCTTCAAAAGTAGAATGTTAGCATGCACACCTACACACAGTTATTCACATATTCACTAACAATTTCAGTATTTACCATTATTAACTTCTATTATGGCAAATACATATTGCTCTTTTCCCTCATATGTTGGTCTTTTAATCAGAAACATATTTCCAGGTCTTTGTCCAATGAGATAATGGGATGGTGTCTAATTATTCAATAAATAACCAGAATTGCACATTTCCTTAGACCTCTGGGTTCTGTGGTCATCATAACTCTCCAATTTACATGTGTTTGTAACTCTAGAATGAAATCACAACAGCCAACCTCAGAGCCAACCCAGTATACCCAGAAGTTTAGCCAATACCTGATTTCATCATCTTCTTCCACTTTCTGGCAATGAAAAGAATAACAATATCACATAACTGGACTAGGAAATCAATGTTTAACAGCCAAGTTGTTCTGTAAGTTTCTTAATTTCTCTAAGTCTCAGTTTCCCTAACTATAAGTGGGTATAACAATAGTTATCTACCTCATGAGGAACAAATAATGACTATTACACAGTGTTTCTGGTACAAACTTTTTGTTTTTCAAAGCTATTAAAACAAGCTCTGACCTCTCAGAGCAGCCTCTTCTTTAAGACTATTGATTTTTGTTTCAACTCATCTTCAGACAGCTAAGCCTCTGGCTTCCCATTCTAAAAACTGAAAGAAAAAAAAAAAATGAGTACTTGATCCCTAGTTTGTGAGAGTATGAGTTGTTTTATTTTCTTTATAGTACTATTATTCTTAATTGCTTAAAATTAATCTACAGTATTTAAATCAGAAAAATATATTTAAATATTACTCACTCTGAATTTTCTTCCCCAGTGTCATAAAGCTCAAAATAATTTAAGCCATCTTAAATCATTTATGGCCTCTTTTTAAACATAACTAATATTTGGTGGGCATTTTATTTATTAACACCTTGGCAAAACACTCAGTAATGTGAGAGTATATGATAGACAGACCAGAAAATACTGATGAGTCAGGAAATGGTGAAATAATATCCTAGCACAATGATTTTTGTGGGGGAAAGTAGTTTTAGGAAAGGTACTGTGGAAGAATGTTCAGGAAAGGGGTGTAAGGGGCCACAAGGAAATCACAGGAGGGTACTAGAAGAATAGAAGAAAAAAGAATCATTCCTAGAAGGAAGATGAAGCTTTTAAATTCCATACATTGCATGTTGCTTAGAACCAGCCATGCATTACTGGAAAATGGAGTATGTCTTGTGACTGATTTCTAGGAAGTAAACTCAACAGATGCTGACTTCACTCAGACTCTTTTGGTTTGGCTTTGTAAACAGAACACTCCCATGGCCCATGTGTAGAAAAGACAAATACTACTTTCAGCAGAGCTCTTAAAATTAAAGGGAAATATTTATTGATATTTTTGCAAGGCATTGGAGTATCACGTCAATAATAGGAAACATCTGCCTATATTGCAACAATAAAATCATTTCTCTATAATGCTAAAAATATTTGGGGGGTTTCTTCTTAATGAAAACTTCTGTCAGAAGCTATGGATATCTGTTCTATATGATAAGAATTATAATTCTGGAAGATTATAAAAAATGATCAAATGATTTGGCTTGAGGAACCTTGTTGAAAAAAAACTGCCATCCAAGGAAGTACCCTTGCATAGCAGCCTTACCCAGTATAGACTGACTGCACTCATGGCCCCAATGCTGCACATCTTCCCTTGGCAGTGCTCTTCTGACAATGGATTTGGCTGTGTAACTTGCTTCAGCCAATGAAACAGCAGCAAACAATACAAGCAAAGCCATACATGTTCTTGGCTTCTCTTTTTTTGCTTTTTAACTCTCATCTTGATATCACTTCTGGATGACCCTGATGAAGCAGAAGATTCTTGGAGCAGACATGTGTCTCTGTCATTCTAGCTGAGGCTCCAGACATGGGAAATAGGCCAGATAAGATCAACAAAGCTACTTAATCATTAATCAAACAAAAATAAGTGTTTATAGTTGATTCTCATTGGATCAACTGTAGTTTTATTGTTGTTTGTCATGCATCATTATTGCGGCCTTAGAAAACTAACAATGACCTTATGTTCAGTCTTTCTTTTACTCCTTATTCTCACCAAAACCAACCAGTGTTAAGTGTTAGTCCAACAAAGTCCTACTTGAGGCTAGCAAACACATGATTTTTTAAAGCGTGTTTTAAGAGTGGATAAAATTATGTCATTTTGGGTCTCTTTATTAGGAACTTTAATTGTATCAGAGCAGAATTTACACATTTCCTACTTGTGATATAGTGATATGGGACAGACTACAATAAAACTTGAAAGTAACTGCAAAGGCAAGAAGCGATCCAGTCAGCCTGTGGGGATAGGTATCTGTAGAAACCTGGTGTCAGGAAGGCCAACCCTGACCCCTTCAGGTGAGCAGGCATTGCATGGTTTACGAGATTCTAGGTGCAAATTATATCAAAAGACCCAGAAAGGTCTATAACATTACAAAGAATGAAAACAAGTAATAATACTATGTTTCCAGGAGTACTGGCAAACAAAATCCCAAGCCCTGGAGCAATTGGAGTCAGGGACCTGGTTTTAAGGCAACAAATAAATAAGGGAAACGTAGCCTGACCTGGCAGATCTTACTGACAACAAAACAGAAATGGAGTAATTAGAGCCAGTGTAAAATCAGAACCTAGCCAAAAACAAACAAACAAAAATGGTAGATTTGACATTAAGCACCCTAAATGTTGATGTCAGGTTGATTTTTTCTTAAAGTTACAGATTTGGAGGAGGAAAAAACTGGGAAACTGTTTCTTGCCCTGAACTTAAAAAAGTAAATCATTATACCAGTTCAGTATGATTTGAATAATTTTTTACATTATAAAGTATTGATTTTAAATGCCTACCAGATTTTTAAGCACAATGAAATCAATAAAATTTTTGAAAAGAATTTTCCAAAATTATAACAAAGTGGAACTTGCACAAAGTCTTTAAAAAAAAAAGTTAAAGCAATTATTCAGAAAATTCAGACTCTTGAAAACTTTAATCAATGAAAAAAATCTCTGTTTTGGTCTCAATTATTTTCTTGACTATTTAAATTGATCAAATTCATCTATCATTGCACAACTTTATACCTTATTTTGCCTGCGTACAGACAAAATCCTCATAAAGGTTATCCTAATTGTAGACAATAATCTCCAAAAACCAACCCTAGAGTCATGGAAGTCTGACCTTTGTAATTTAATACCCACAAGCCTTCCAAATTAGAGACAAATTTCAATGTAAAATAAAGCATAATTCCCACTGACCTCAAATTCTAGACACATTTGTGTGTGTGTGTGTGTGCTGCACACTTCACTGCAATTTATTATACTAGGGATGTACAGTGTGCCTTGCATAAAAATTACCTGAAAACTGTATATCTGATCCAGAATTTGTTTTCCATCATAAATGGGGCAGCTAATTTACCTAATTACATTGCATACATTGGAATATTAGCTTTTATTTGCTAGTGTTTGTTTTATTCCAAAGTCTCAAACACATTTGTCAGCTTTATCTGCTGTGGGCAGATAGAGCTTGAGGTAATCACTCAACAGTTTAGAATGCAAGGGAAGCCAATCTGAAGTTTACTCATGTACATAAGAGAAACAAAATCAGAGAAAGTACCCTCTGTTCCATGAGAAGAAATTTGTTTGAACTTCCCAGGCACTTTTGAAGTCAATATTTTTTTCTATGAAATTATAGGAAGGTTTAAGAAAAACTTTTTATGTTGTGGTCTAAAATGGATTCCATGGAATCCAGAGAATCATTTCCTCCTCAATGAACTTAAAGTAAAAGATGTTTTTTTCATGTAAGTAGGCTGATTATATAGAGGTCACATCCCAGAAAATTTCAGAGGAACCAAATGAATTCAATTGTTAATTAAATATAACTTTCCTAGTGATTCACAATGCTCATATGTAGAGATAAGCAGAATTAAGCACTCCCATGGATGTAGTATTGGTTCAAATACCCTCTGTTGTTTAAGATAACATGCTTTCAATAAACTCCCATGCTTTAGAAGATCTTGACCATCCTTATTGCTTACATGTCTAAAGTCATTCCTGGCTAGCTTTCTCCATCTAGGACCCTCTCCATCTTTGTATCCAGTAATGCCTACCTGGACATATACTGAATGAGCCATAACTTTAACTTTTGATTGCCAACCTCACAAAGCATGTGCTTGGGCTTTATTGTTTTTCCTTCACTCTTGCTAGCTCTTTTTTTACTCTCAGCTTATAAAGCTGTCAATATCACTTGGGGCCACTATAAATGTCTTATCAACATCAAAGTTATCAATGTATGAAAATCTGAAAAGAAAGATTCAAACTCCACACCAGCAAAATATCTACATCTATAAATCACATTCAAATAGAAGGAAGGACAGCAGAAAAGGATCCCAAAATGATCGCATCCTACCCAGGACAGTCAGAAATTTTTTGGTGAAAGGGAGTAGGGCAATATATTAGAGACCATGGCACATGGTGCTTTCTCTGGATGAATCTCTGAGGACTCTCCACAGCTCTCATCAAACTGCTCACCTCTCTGAACACCTGACCATGCCTAAAGCTCCTTGAAGACATTACCATTGCTTCTAAGCATCCTGCACAATGCAACATTCAGTAGGTGCTCAATAAATATTTGTTGAATTAGTCCTCCTCTTGAAAAGAGCCATCATAATCAACTTACATATATATCATTTTTCAGTTTGATAAAATATTTCATAAGTTATTTGGAAATAGGTTTTATTATTTTGGTTGTTAGAAAAATAATATGCATTAATTCTAGTACATTTGAAAAATATAAACTTTCAAAGGTACACCTTATTATATTACTTACTTTTTAGTATATTGTCATCATCTTGTTATGATATTGAATATTCTTCTGCAGCATTGTTAATGGCTGCCTAGTATTCCATTAAGTGAAATATTATTTTTTAATTTAGTTATTATTGGTTAACAAGTAAAATAGTAAGTGGCTTTGAACAATGGCTTAATATGAATTTTGAATGAATAAGTAAATGAATAGGCATTTAGTTTTTCTCCATTTTTCTCTATTAAAACTGACACTGCCATGAACATATTGTGGTCAAATCTGTGCACATTCATAATGAATCCCTTGGATAAATTCCTAGAAGTTAAAATGCTGGTCAAAGAGTACAAATTTGATGAATTTTAATCCCATCACTATACAATTCTCTAGAGATGGCTAAGCCCCCCCACACATACACAGAAACAATTTGCATTATTCAAAGCTGACAACAGTTTGCTTCCCTAAGGTTAACCTTATAACTATATATATATATATATATATATATATATATATTTTTTTTTTTTTTTTTTTTTTCTCTCTCTCTTCTTTTTCCACAAGAAGCAATTAGGACATTATTGTATGTTAAATCACATGGATCATGGGGGAAAATCCTTAAGATAGATTCAACAGTGACTAAATAGAAATAATTATGGGATACGTGATCCTCTTTAGCCACATAAATAACTAAAATATATGCTGATGAATGTTTTGCCTCCACCTTATTTGGCATATAAGCAGTGGTTTATTTCAGCAAATGCCACAAATGATTGACTCTAACTACAATGTCATTGTTATGTGTCCTATAATCCATAGGTTGCCAGGAACTGGAAACCATTATCTACTTCATCCACCTGCCTTCTAACAGGACTGTATTTAGGTTTTGCTGAATAGGACATATCCCTCTGTAAAATGCTCTCCTGTGAGGAATTGTAGGGAACCCCTGCAAAGAAACAAAAATCAATATTCAAATCAAGTAACACTTAAGTACCTTATATTTATTAAAGCATATTTGTAAATACAATATTTAATATTAAGCTTTTCCTTTGTGTGGTACTCACATATTTCAAAAGTAAAATCTTAAACACCTGGAAATACATTAGTGAAGTATTTCTCAATACCCTGAAAATCCTGGTATAAACTAACTGAAGCTGAAGTTCATTCCTCATATTTCTATGAAATCTTTGAAATGTATTTTAGAGCTATTCCCCAAATCATTGCTTCCTAAAGTCCATATAACCACTGAGATTATCCATTTAGATTAAACACAGTTTATACAATAAGTTCTTTAACATACATATAAAGTGATCATTCTCAACTTAAGTTACTGGGACTGTGCATATAGGCTCACAATATCCAGAACTAAAGGTAATTTAATACATTCTCATTCCTTTTCTACTTTTACCATGTGACTTATTTTTCATTACATGATGAGTTGACCTAGAATTTCTTTTTTTGAGTACAGAAAATCTTAACAAAAATAATGACTAAAATTACCAAATATAATTATAGAAACTATTTGATCTTACCATGCCAGAGATACATCAAAGGATGACAGTCCAGGCTTCATAGGGTAGCTACTTCTGGAAACAATGATATTAGTTGTAAAAAAAGGGAGGCTGAAAAAAATTACCTCTGTTTTTCTTTCAATTAGATATTGCACATAACTGAATATATATATATATAGAAATATGTTTTTAAGTCTTTAAAACTTAATACAGGGACATTCTATTTTTTAATTTATAATTTAGATGTAATAAACATGGTATGATTATTTGGGTATCGAAAGCTATAAAAATCACAATAAGGTGCTATTGAGATGACACAATATGTAATTATAGACTGCAAAATTCATCTAGGAAATAGCCCCATTGTCAATGAAAATATGACCTTAATTTTTAAATCCTTGAAAAGGCCATATCTTGACCTATAAATGTGTGTCTTTAGACAAACCAGAATATAAAATAAAAATTGAACAAGATTTTGACTAGTTTTAAGATTTTTTAATAACCCCAATGAAGTAGGTAATCAACCACATTTTACATGTGAGGAAATGAAGGCATTAAGCAGTCAAATATATTGCCAAGTAATAAATAGTTAAACCTAGAGTAGCGTATCTCTAACCATAAGCAATAAAATCAAAGTATACTTTGTAATATTCTACTGTTTTTTTTTTTATTTTAATTTATTATTTTTAGATAGAGGAGAAGAGACTGAGACAGAGAAGGAGAG
This sequence comes from Noctilio leporinus, assembly GCA_004026585.1. Classification (NCBI taxonomy): domain Eukaryota; kingdom Metazoa; phylum Chordata; class Mammalia; order Chiroptera; family Noctilionidae; genus Noctilio; species Noctilio leporinus. The sequence goes on along the minus strand of PVIW01009734.1, from coordinate 36,898 downwards.
AGACATCAATGTATGGTTGCCTTTCACCTGCCTCCAACTATGGACCTGGCTGGAGACCTGGCTTGCAACCTGGTTATGTGCCTTGGCTGGGCAATTGAAACAGCCACCTTTGGCTGTTCAATTCACAGGCTGTTGCCTTATCCACTGTGCCACCAGATCTATTGTTTTTTCATTAGTCATTGACAAAATGAAATCACTCTTACCAGTGTTACAGAAATTAAAATTATCAGTGTGACCTTGGACAAGTCAATTTAGCTACCTAAACTTTCATAACTCTTTTGTTTGTTTTTAAAGATTTTACTGATTATATTTAGAGTGAAGGCCAGGGAGGGAGGAAGAAAGGGAGAGAAACATCAATGTATGGTTGCCTTTCACCTGCCTCCAGCTATGGGTCTGGCTGGAGACCTGGTTTGCAACCTGGTTATGTGCCCTGGCTGGGGACCGAACCAGTGACCTATGGGCTTACAGGCCAGTGACTATCCACTGAGCCACCAGCCAGGGCTCATAACTTTATTTTTAAATAGGGCTCTTAATAATGATATGTTAGGACTACCAGATGATTGATTATATTTTCCAAGCCTGGAGTTCTTTTGTTTTATAATATCAAAAGATATCAATTACTTGAATAATAATTTTATAGAGTAGAATCTTTTCATCTATTCTACATACTATTGTTTCCATTTTCTCATCAAATTGGGCCATGATTTCAAATAATATAAAACTTTATAGGTTACCATTATTTACTGTCACAAGGTATTATTATTTTATATATTATAAATATGCCAAATTAAGTTAATAAAATGAGTTTGCGCCATGACCTAAGGAATTATTAAAAACAGATAGCCTTAAATATATCCAAGTATTTTTAGATTTTGCCAGCTAATGATTTGCTTCAAAGAGAAACCATGCAATTCATAAAACCCTATAAACTCCCCTTAAAATATAATGGAGAGCCTTATTTTCCCAGAATTTACTTGTGAAATATATTTTAATTAAGAGAATTATTACATTAGTCTCTTTTAAATGAGTTGTTTTCCTGCTAAAGTAAGTGAAATTAAGGGCACATTTATGTCTGTTCCTCAGAGCTGGAGCCCATTTCCCTACATGCCTTTCCTGGGGATGGAAGAGCAGGGAGAGGAGATTCACTCCCTTGCTTGGTGCTTCATCAATTACCTTAAGGCACATTAGTGACCAAATCTGGTGACAAAATCCTAGAAACTTTTGCTCTTTCTCAACAAATATAATTATTAGCAGTAATATTTGCCCAGACTTTTTAAGAACAGATAACTCTTGCACACTTTCATCCCCCATACAATGATACATTTTATGATACATGGATTGAAAGCATGACATTTTAAAATTAACAAAATATTTCACATATCAAACCGAAATGTGGGTGAATTGAAGACATTAGTTATTTTGCAGCAAAATGCAACAGATTTGCAGAGTTTCTGCAAATGCCTTCATTCCAAACCTGAAAAAAAGATATTATTTTTCTGCTGCTTTTCCTTTCCTTCCCTCTCCCCTCTGAGTCTCTGGAATTAGCTAGTGTGGATGAGATACAGAAAGCAAAGATCAGGAAAGAGGAAAGTTAAGCTTGCAAGGTTGTTGTTTTTTATTTTTTTGTTTTTTTTTTTTTTCCTGCATCAAGACTAAGAGTTCAAACTACAGATCAGACTGACCTTGAATCCTGATTTTTTACTGCCCCTTTTTTTAGTTGCATGACCCTGGGCAAGATTTTTAACTTCTCTAACCAACAGGTCCCTTGTTTACAAAAAGGAGTAATTATAGAGCCCTTGAAGGGGTTGGTGAAGGAAAATTAAGATAATATGTGGAAGCTAGCATGTTAAGTCATTGATATTAATAATAAAGTTGCTTAAGATTATATCTTGCTATGGTTGCTCTGGGTCATTGTATGTATAATTCCTTTTGTATATACCACAGTCATTTAGATTAGGGTTTGTATAGAATGGCAGCTTTTCTCAGTAAAGAATGAATGTTGCAGGACTGCCTTATATTACAACTAATATAATATCTGTGTAAGTTTCCTAAGGCTGAGATGACAAAGTACCATTAAAGAAAGGAACTAAAAAGAGAATTTATTCTCTCACCGTTCTGAAGTCTTGAAGTCTGAAATCAAGGTGTCACACAGGCTTTGTTCCCTCTGGGACTCCGGGTAGAATCTTTCTTCTATCTTCCAGCTATCCTTGGCTTTTGGTACCTCACAGCTGCATCTCTCCAATCTCTGCCTCCAACACACTGCCTTCTCCTCTTCTTGAAAAGACACCAGTCATATTGGATCAGGAGCCTACTCTAGTGTGAGCTCACTTGCATTAAATTATATCTTAAACAAACCTATTTCCATATAAATTATGTTCTAAGATACTGGGAGTTAGATCTACAATATATCTTTTTGGAGAATACAGTTTAACCCATAACAATATCTCACACCTGGACTGATGAAATGGCTTCTTTCAAAGGCCATCCTACTTTCCAACTAACATAATTAAAGGCTCCTATATAACTATATTCTAGTTCAAACAGAGCAGCAGGAGAGGGCTCCTTAACAATGTAGATTAAGCAGGCATCATAAATCTACTTTTAAATACTTTTTAAAGCAGCTGACTATAGTCAAGCTGTCTTTAGTGTTTTAGATTTTACTCTGGGTCATGCTGGTGAGTTCTTCAACTGTCATCACGTTTTTATTAATTCATTTGACAACAGGCTTTCATTCTAGTTTAATGCAAATAATAAGCTCTGACTAGAACTTTTACTGGACATCTGACCATTCTGGGAGTCAAATACATTCCATAATAAGTTATTTTTTTCATAATAAGGGGAGGGAAATAGGGGTGGGGTAATGGGACAGCTGTAATCCAACAGCAATAAATTAATTTGAAAAATAAATAAATAAATGTCCTTAAAAAGAAAAAAAGTTATTTATTAATTCTTCTATTTTAAGAACACTTGGAAACTATTTTGCTATTTTATATATTTAAAATTCATAAGAACCAATTACTGTACAACTAAATAAATGCACAGGAACCTGAAATGTTGGGACTTTTTAGTTGAAGTGTTGTGGCATAGTCTTAAAATAAGCCTTAAAGGGAAACCCTTCAATAACACTCTTTATAAAATGTTACTTTTATAAGAAATTGCATAAAAGGGTCCTAGTCTGACACTGTATAACTCTGTATCGGAAACATTAAAGAAACAACTCCTAAAACAAATGATGGATTAATATTTAGTCAGTAACTTTTTCTCAAACAATCCATTCAACCCTAAAATCACCAATGCAGAACCAAGAACAGGCTGCTATAGACTATGTATTCTCTGGTCACAGATGTAAGGATGAAGCATGTAGGTTCTGAATTTGGGGGCAGAGGAGCTACTCAAAAATCCATGAAAATGAAGTCTACAAACTGTCAGAATTTTAAGTTTTTTTGATTAAAAACATGTCAGAAAAACTCAAAGATCACCTCATAGTCACAAAGTACAAAGGCCTCTGCATCATAGTAAAACTACTCTGAAATGTACAAAAAATGAAGCATTATTGCCTTGCAAATTATTTTCTTGTAGACTAATTAATAAAGTCATTATGAAAACTACAACAATTGGAATATATTTATACTGTATTGGGATTAAAGTTATCTCACGGAGTCAAACCACAAACTTCTCGGTAATAACAATACTCCCACTAAAAGTATGTAATGTATTGGGTGCTTAGTATGTGCTAGGTGATGTTCTAAGGCTTTACAGGTATCATTATTTAATCCTTACAACAATTTATCAAGGTAGGGACTATTATAATCTTCATTTGACAGTTGAGCCATCTGAGCTGTCTGAATCCAGGCATTATGGCTCCAGTCTCTTTAGATCTTAATATTTTTAACATAATAAACATAATGTCTTTCCTCTAATAATCATTTTTCACAGTACTTATGTTTTACTATATTTATTACTAGGTATCTCAACTTTAAAATTTCCAAGAAACAAATAATTTTTATTCCTCTTACCACTTGCTTATCTCATAATTTTTCTCACCTCTATGATTAGTATATCAATCTATCAGTTGCTCAGGCTAAAAATTTGAATGATCCTTTAACCTTCTCTTTTTTTCATAACTAAACTTCCAATCTATCAGCATATCTGGTCAGCTCTCTCATCTAGATATTTTAAAATCTAGCCACTGCTCCCCAATTCCACCACTATCATTCTCATTTAAATCTCTACCATCTTCCACTTGGACTGTTGCAGTGGTTTCTTCAAAAGCCTTTCTGCTCAATATATCCCTATCCCAACCACATATGCCAGCATACATACTCTAGTGTAAGTACAACAGCAAGAGAGGGCTCTTGAAAACAAAATCACAGACAGCAACCAACTTCAGTTCAAACCCAACAAAGGTTTCACCCCATTGTAATGGATGGTCAATCTATGCCCTAATTCAGAGACAAACCTCCCCTGTTCCCTTGGAATTTCCTTTCACTCACCCAAAGACTTTGCTTCTGTAATTATACCCATTTACAGATCATCAGCTTGTCCGCTTCCCCTAGATCTTCCCCATCAGCATAAAAAGAGGCTACTCTAAGTAGATCCACCAACATTCATCTTGTTTCACTATACATTTGTTCCAAGTAGCTTTTTTAGTTTATAATTTTTTTATTGTTGACATTATTATAGATATTTCCCATTCTCCCCTTTTCCTTCCTCCACCAAGCCCCTGTATAACAACTCCCGCCACCTTCACATTGTTTTCTACATCCATGGGCTTTGCATATATGAATATATGTTCTTTGGCTAATCTCTTCTAGTTCCCCCCACACTTCTTCTCTCTAAGATCTATCAGTCATATAATTTAAAAGTGATATGCATACTCATTATATTATTAAATACTGTCCTCTAGTCACTCTCTAACTCCTGATTCTTCCTTTTATTTTCATGAAACATATCACTGCATGAAGTTCAATTATACAAGCACTATTTATTAGCTTATTTATTGCTTGTCTCCTTCTTTAGATTATAAGCATCATGAAACAAGATCTCTATTGTTCACAGCTATTTCCTGAATGTCTAGAAGAGTGACTTTTGTATAATAGGCACAGAATAAAGATCTTGGAATGAATTAATGAATGAGAGAGTAAATGGATACATCTTGCTACTCTTTCTACATTTCTTCTTTGCTATAAAGAAAACTAATCATTCCTGGCTCATGGCACAGTGTATAAGGTGCCAGCCTATGAATGCAAAGGTTGCTGGTTCAATTCCCAGCTAGAGCACATAACCAGGTTGCAAGCCAGGTCTCCAGCCAGTTTCGTAGCTGGAGGCAGGTGAAAGGCAGCCATACATTGATGTCTCTCTCCTTCTCTGCCTCTCTCCCTTACCCTCTCTCTAACAATAAAAAATAAAATCTTTAAAAAAAAAAAAGAAAATTAATTATTTAGGATAAGGGCCTGCCCGACCAATATCAAACACATCTCTTGGACCTTGAGTATAACATTCTTAGTTTAACATATATTAGTATATTCTATTAGTTTATTAGACATTATAATAGCAATGATACATGTCTAATACTATTAAATATAAATGTACCACCAACCTTAAATTGTATTACTCTTATTTATCTCTATGTCCTAATAGTTGAAACCACTGTCTCCAATTTCCCCTGCAATCAATGATCAGCACCTTGGTTTCCTTGAACTCTCTTCATTACATTTTGAAATCACTTTAAATTCTGGTATTATTGTCTATTTTGATGCAAACTCTTTTAGCAAAGGTTTGAAGAAAACAAGTTTATATATTTAAATTTATATGCTATTTCTTTTCAAAATCACATGCTTCATAACCCCCTAAATCTGTTCAACAATTATAAATAAAAAAATTTAGTGAATTTTTCTTTCTTTGGCCACAAAAGCAATTACACTAATTATACTCTATTGGAAAAAAAAAAAAAAAAAAAACCTAATCAAGATAAACAGAATGAAATGTCATTCTGAATGACAGGACAGAGCTTCCAAAAACAAATAACAATTTTCTGAGCCCAACAGGTTGCACAATTCTCTCTACAGTGTTGACAAATATAGTTTCAGAGGCTGCTGTGAACTAATAAGGAAAGCTTGAAAGAAGGCCAGGAGAAGACTTGTAATGATTGTATTTGGAGTTTATTGCCTTCCAATAAAATAATTGCTTGTTCTGCCTACAAAGTCACAGCTGACAAAGCCATGTTGTCCTACTTAGCTTTACTCTGGAAAACCTCATAGAGTGCCATTCAGACAATGGAGGAGACTCCTGCCTTTTCTCCTGATCTACAGGGAAATGGTATCATGATATCTAAGGAAAGCTGTGCCTATCTACTACCTAGATCGGTGGAAGAGACATTGGGAAAGCACCAGGAAAGTAATGCCTTCTGTGCTAAGCAAAAGCTTCTTGGGTTTCCTTATAGGATGAATACATTCTAGAGATCTGCTATATAATATGGTACCTATAGGTCACAGTACTATAGGTACTTTTGTTAAACTTTTATTAAGAGTAGACATCATGTTAAGTGTTCTTACCACACAGACACAAAGGCACGCAAGAAAACTTCAATAGATTACTAACAGATAAATGATAATTAGATTAATGATAGATGATAGACAGATATAAGTAAATAAAAAGCTATAATAAATTTGGGGAAAAAAGCTAAAATATTGTTTCTAAAACAAGTTTCTTTCTCTGAAGTCTCAGTCACAAGATATCCTGACTGATGGCAGGGTGCCCATATGTGGAGCTAGCTAATAAGATTAAAGACTTACTCAATGTGTGATGTGAGAAGCCTATTGCAACACCACCAGTGGTGCTCACAAACAAGTGTGAAGAACAGGGACTCTCATCTGCCACTCCATTAAGGAGCTACTGAATCCCTGAAGATGGATTCAGGCTGACTATAGCATCAGACTTGCTTGTCTCTCCCCAGTACAACTGAAAGTGAGAATTTGTTTGCAGAACAATCTACCTTTAATAGAGAACATGTATCAATGCACACTACTACAATTATGAAGAGGAAGAAACAAGTTCATTATTTTTCAGGCAGTTACAATGACTGAGTATTCTGACTCTGAAATATTCCATGATTAAAGTATATATCTTCAGGGTCCAGGGCAGCAATTTGCAAATTATGATTCCCAGCAATCAGGAGTTCAGGAAGATTTTTTAATAGATTTTCCTGGGACAGGAGGTTATCACAGAGATAGGGCTCAGAGCCTTCCTTTTCCCTTCCAACCCTTTTCACTGGGCAGCCTTAGCTATCTGGTTTAAATATTGAGACTTCTAAGAACATTTTTCAAATGTGGAAACCATTATCTAGTGATTTGTGTAGGGAAGAGTAAACTCTTACAACTCCACTTTTCCCGATGGAAGTAGCCCCCCTTAGACACACAGAACCTTGCTTACCTCAGGGACCTCTGTAGAGATGAATTATGTTAAGATTTAAAACAAACAAAAAAAAACTACTGAAAATATTTATGAAATGTTTTGTTACTTGAGGTACTGCATTTTGCTCCTGTGCTGCATGTATAGTAAGAGTTATAAAAGCTTTGAACAAAAAATTATTGGGACATACTGGGTCATCTTGGACATCAGCTCAGAAAATAAAGGATAAATGCCATGTGGACTGAAAATATGTTACCTCTCTGCATGTGGGCTACCTGACTAGTAAACTATTGAGTCATTTTCAAGCTTATAAAAGTCAGGTCAGAGGGAGATTACAAAATGGTGGAGGATTAAGTGGACCTACACCAGTCTCCTCCTAGGACCAATCTGGAATTACAACTTAATTAGGAAAAAATCATCCTGAATAACATAGAACACCAGGTGGAAAGAAACCTTATAATCACAGATGGAACAGAAGAGGATGCTTCATCACAATGTGACTGGTAGGAATTGCAGAAACACTAGATAACTGTCTGGGCTTCCACCCACAACAGCACCCAAAGGAACAGAGCCAGGGGATCCATCTAAGAAGGTGGGTTCTGGACCCCCAGCTGGGTTTCTCAGCCTGCAGCAATGCAGCTGGGGTTTGTAGGGGACGGTGATGGCTGACGTCAAAAGCTAAGATTGAGTACTGGCAAAACCTCACTTGATTGCTCGCATCTACAAAGCAGAAGCAGAAGTAGGATAGCAGCTGATGGCAGCCAGAACCAGCAGAGGTTGAGAAGGGAATAGATAATCCCAAGCTTCAGCTGAATGCTGCTGTAATTATTACAGAAGAAACATTTATCATTTAGATTGCTTGGGAACAGGACAATCTTTGCCTGAAGTGTTCCCTTAAGCCTGTGAAACCTCCTTAAGCTTTATCTAACCAATCCTATAAAATAAACTCAGAGACCATGTTCAGGGTCATTGTTTCTCCATCCAAAGGCAATGCTCCACCTGGTCTTCGCTTTTCTCTAAACTGTGTTGTGTCTTTCTTAATCTCCCATTGCCCCCACTTAGGGACCTCCACTCTGTGCAGGTTGCAACAGGGTGTGGAACAGCATCCAGATGAGAAGGGCAGAAAGCTGCAGAGTTTGCTAGTTTGAGAGCACTGGGAACAAAGAATTACTAAGGTGACCACAAATGAAAAGACATTGGCACCCAGTTACTTAGGGCTCCAGCAGAGGGAGCACAGATGGACTGGAGATACTTTGGGAGAGTTTTCCATGGGGGCTTGGAGGAGAGAAATGGGGAAGCAGCTGTGTAGACCCCAGTGCTGACTCATTGCCTACACTGCAGACAGATGACACTACACAAAGTGGCTTCCATCTGGGAGATCCTCATAGTCCCATCCACTGGAATCAATCTGCCCCACCCAGAGGTGACTGAGACTGGCACCTGATCACAATTCATTGATATACAACTGAATGAATCTGTCCTACCCTGTGGCCTATGAACCTGGCAGCTGATCATGGATTCAATGACTTTCACCTGAATTGATCTGGCTCATCTGTGATCCAGCAGTGCCTGGGCCTGGCAGCTGATCACAGATTTGTTGATTTACAACTGAGTCAGTATGTCCTGCCCAGAGGCATCTGAGCCTGGGACTGATGACAGATTCATTTATAAACAACTGAATCAATCTGTCCTAACCAGCAGGGCATAAGCCTGGCAGCTGATCAGATTCATTGTGTTACAACTGAATTAATTGTCCCTGCATAGTGGTACCTAAGGTGACCACCGATCAAAGACTGATTGGATTATAATGAAACAATCTGTCCCATCCAGCAATGCCTGAGTCTGATGGCTAAATACAGACTGATTGGATATCAACTGAATTAATCTGTCCCACCCAGTGGTGTTTGAGCCTACTGGTTGATCACAGATTGTTGGATTACAACTAAACTAATCAGTCCCACTTAGCTGTACCTACACATGACAGTTGAGCACAGGTTAATTGGATTAATAGCAAAAGGGCACAAAGACAGTGGATTGCTCGTTGGCCCCAACAGGCTGACTAGGCCCAGTTTATGGAATGGTCTGATGTCATTATAGGTAAATCCAGGAAGTAAAGAAACTGTACCTCTACATGAATCCAGGAAGTAAAGAAACTGCACTTCTACATGACAGAAGGTCACACTGAAGACAGGAATGTTAAAAAGCCCAATCTAAAAAGCAAAAACAAACAAGAAGAGGTACCTAAAAATGGAGAGAAAAAGAAACAGCCCATCACCAAAAGGGAAGGAGGAATCCCCAGAAAGACTGCTAAATGATATAGAGGCAAGCAAACTATCAGATCTGGAATTCAAAATAATGATGATAGAGAAGCTTGATGAGCTCAGTGAGCTCAAAGAAAACCGCAAACAACTTCAGGGGGGCTATAAAGAACTCCACAGAAGCTACAAGGAACTTACTGAGAACTACACCAGCATTAAAAAAGGACATACAAAATATCAATAGGAGCCAGGAGAAAATAAAGAATACAATTTCTGAATTGAAGAATACAGTACAAGTAATCAACAGCATGCTAGAAGAAGCAGAGGATCAGAGCAGCAAGCTGGAGGACAAAGTAGAAGAATATTCCAAGACAGTGCAACAAAATGATAAAAGACTGAAAAAGAATGAAGAGATCTTAAGAGAGCTGTAGGACAACATGAAATGAAGTAATATCTGTATCATAGGGATACCAGAAGGAAACGTAGAGGAGCAAGCTATAGAAAACCTGTTGGAAAAGTAATGACATAAAATTTCCTAACTTGATGAGCAAAAGCATCACTCAAGTTCAGGAAGCACAGAGGGTCCCAATGAAGATCAACCCAAACAGACCCACTCCAAGACAAATTATAATTAAAATGGAAAATTTCAAAGACAAAGAGGGAATCCTAAAAGCATCAAGAGAGAAACAGCAAATAACATATAAGGAGGCTCTGATAAGGTTATCAAATGATTATTCAACAGAAACAATACAAGGCAAAAGGAAATGGCAAAAATATATTCCAAATAATGGAAGACAAAGGCCTGCAATCAAGAATACTCTGCCCAGAAAGGCTGCCATTCAAAATGGAAGGTGAAATAAGGAGTTTCCCAGACCAAACAAAAAAAAGACTAAAAGAATACATCTCACCCAAACCAGCACTGTAAGGTATGCTAAAAGGCCTGCTTTACAAAGATAAAGAAACAAGCCCTGGCTGGTGTGGCTCAATGGATTGGTGCCAGCCTGCAAACCCAAAGGTTGCTCATTTGATTCCCCAGTCAGGGCACATAACCAGGTTGCAAGCCAGGTCTTCAGCCAAGTCCATAGTTAGAGGCAAATGAAAATCAACCATACATTGATGCTCCTCTCCCTTTCTTCCTGCCATTTTCTCTGAAAATAATGAAAAAAAAAAATCTTTAAAAAGATGAAGAAACAGAGAGAGAAGAGACAAAGAGGAACACAGAAACAATGGGGAAAATGGCAATGAATAAGGATCTATCAATAATAACCTTAAATGTAAAAGGATTAAATGCACCAATCAAAAGACATAGGTAGCTGAATGGATAAGAAAACATGACCCATATATATGCTGTCTTCAAGGCATCCACCTCAGAACAAAAGACCTACATAGACTGAAAGTGAAGAAAATGAAAGATATATTACAAGCAAATGGACATGAAAAAAAGGCTGGGGTAGCAATACTTATTTCAGACAAAATAGATTTTACAATGAAGGCCATGAAAAGAGATAAAAAGGACATTTCATAATACTTAAGGGAACAATCCATCAAGAGGCTATAACCCTTGTAAACATATGCACCCAACAAAGGAGCACCCGAACATATAAGGAAAATCTTAGAGGACTTCAAGAAGGGTATCAATAGCAACACACTAATAGTAGAGGGGATTTTAATACCCCATTACCAACAATGGACAGATCTTCCAAGCAAAACAATACCAAGGATATTGTGACATTAAACAACTGTCTAAATAAAATGGACTTAACTGAGATATACAGAACCTTTCACCCCTAAGAAGCAAAATACACATTCTTTTTTAAAAATATATTTTATCTATTTTGTTATTACAATTGTCCCAAATTTCCCCCTTTAGCCCCCCTCCACACAGTACTCCATTTCCTCCAGCAATACCTACTTAGTTTATGTCCGTGAGTAATGCATATAAGTTCTTTGGTTTCTCCATTTACTTTATTCTTCTTAACATGACCCTATTTATTCTAAAACTATCAATGTGTACTTTTCTTTTCCTTTCACATCCAGACAATTCACCATTTAATTACTGCCTTCTGTCAGCTTCTCAAATCATATTAATACAAAGTTTTCTTTTCATTATTTCAAAATACCTACATTAATTCATTTGTTTAAAGAATTACTCTTAGCTCTGGCTGGTAGCAGAATGAATAGGGTGCAGGCCTGCGAACCCAAAGGTTGCTGGTTCGGTCCCCAGCCAGGGTACATAACCAGGTAGCAAGCCAGTTCTCCAGCCAGGTCCATATCTAGAGGCAGGTGAAAGGCAATCATACATTGATGTTTCTTTCCCTCTCTGCCTTTCTTCCTTTCTTTTTGGACGTAATAAATAACATTTAAAAACAAAAAGAATTGCTCTTTTAAGTAATATGAATTGCAATATTGCCAAACACATGCAAAAATACATTTACACCATACATATTTTTACACATATTTAAAGTACATACTGGATTTTAAAGAGTTAATACAAAAAAATTAAAAATATGCCAATAGCTTATATAATTATTACATATTAAATGATAGTATTTCAGATCTATTGTATCAAATTAAGCAGTTTTTTCTTCTTTAATATTTTTTTTTGCTCTGGAATGCCTTTTTTGTGAACTATATCACAGAAATGGTGTATTGCAAAACTCACTTTTGTGAAAGTGGTCCTAGAGACAGTGCCAAACCCATAGTAAAAAATGAATTTGGTTTTTGAGTCAGATCCTATCCCCTTCCAATAATACACCTCAACTTTATTTTAAGCTACAAGAACTACAACTTACTCTTTTTGGAGTTTTCCATCTTAAATAGTAGATTTATTTATTTATTTATTTATTTATCTATTTATTCTGACTGTGCACAGGTCTTACTTCTTTCAATACCTTCTGTTTTTCCTCTACAAGTGTTTTACAAGTAGAAGCCTTCAGAAATAATAGCACTTGCAGTGCTCAGCCAGTCCCCAGAGTAGAAATAATGATTATGCCTACTAAGTTGAGGTAAAAAATTAAAATCCCTAGGTTTTAAATAATTTTGTAGAATAGTATTCTAGCTATATTTTGAACTTTTGATTGACTTCCTATGTGGTACTAAACTAACCCCTGAACTATTTAAGAGTCTGCAGAGGCAGAGATTAGGTATGTTCACATTTCAATAATAAAATTTACTATATAATTAACTTCTTTTCTCAAGTTTAGGGGCCTTCATAACTGGAAATGTATATTTCCACAATCTATTTGAAAGGAATCTCATCTAATTTACATTCTAATATAGGAATATATATTGCCTATGTACATGAATCATATAGTTTAGTAGTTTGCAACTTCCACCCCAAATTGGTCTTCCTTCTGGGCATCTTTTCTAACCTAAAGATTGACTTATTTCACAACACAATCATGACCAGTCGATTGCTATTTAAAACATAAATTGATAACAAAACCTATATATTATACATCCACAAATAAGCACATATTTTGTAACGGTCAATAAGAAAGATAGCATATACTCTATATAAAATATACATCCACATTTTCTTACTTTTTTCTTTTTCCTTATTGCATTTGATTTTTCTGAGTTATTGCAAGTAACATGATTTTCCTATATTGTGAAATAATTCCAATCTAAGAAAACTTCACCTGCAGTAATGCAGATACACGTAACATACACAATTATATTTTATTTAGTAAAATCTGTTTATAACAAGATCATTTTAAAGCATGCATAAGGTAAAGTTGGTTCTTATCCATTCAACTACCCTACATCTTTTAGTTGGTGCATTTAATCCATTTACCTTTAAAGTTCTTATTGACAGGTACTTATTCATTATCTATTTTTCCCTTTAAAGCTATATTCCAGTCTGTCTGTTTCTTCATCTTCTTAAAGCAGACCCTTTACCATCTCTTGCAATGCTAGTTTGATGGAGATGAATTCTTTCAGCCTTCTTTTGTCTGGGAAACTCCTTATTTCACCTTCCATTTTGAGTGACAGCCTTCTGGGTAGAGTATTCTTGGTTGCAGGCCTTTGTTTTTCATTACTTGAAATGTTTTTTGTCATTCTCTTTTGGCTTGTTGTGTTTCTGTTTGAGAAATCATCTGATAACTTTATTGGAGCCCCCTTGCATATTATTAGCTATTTCTCTCTTGATGCTTTTAGGATTTTCTCCTTGTCTTTGAAATTTTCCATTTTAATTATAATGTGTCTTGGAATGGACCTGTTTGGGTTCATCTCCATTGGGACTTTCTGTGTTTCCTGTGCTTGTATCATATTTTCTCTCCTCAAGTTAGGAAAGTTTTCTGTCATTACTTTTAAAACAAGTTTTCTATCCCTTGCTCCTCCTCTTCTTCTGGTATCCCTATGATACAGATGTTCTTATATTTCATATTGTCCCGCAGCTCTCTTAAAACCTCTTCATTCTTTTTCAGTCTTTTATCATTTTCTTGCACTGCCTGGGAATTTTTTTCTACATTGACCTCCACCTTGCTGATTCAATCCTCTGCTTTCTCTAGCCTGCTTTTGATTCCTTCTACTGCGTTCTTCAATTCAGAAATTGTATTCTTCATTTTCTCCTGGCTCTTATTGATAGTTTCTTTGTCTTTTTTAATGCTGATATAGTTCTCAGTAAGTTCCTTGTAGCTTCTCTGGAGTTCTTTGTAGTTCCCCTGGAGTTGTATGTGGTTTTCTTTAAACTCGCTGGGCTCATTGAGCTTCTGTATTATCATTATTTTGAATTCCATGTCTCAGAGTGTGCTTGCCTCTATTTCATTTTGCACTCTTCCTGGGGATTCCTCCTTTCCATTTGCTGAGGGTTTATTTCTTTGTCTTCTCATTTTAGGTGGCTCTTGTTTGTTTCTGCTTCTCAAATTGGCCTGCTTTGACCTACTGTCTTAGTGGTATGACCTTCTGTGGTGTAGAGGTGCACTTTTTTTTTTTTTAATTTATTTTTTTAAAGTATATTTTATTGATTACACTATTACAATCATCCCAATCTTTCCTGTTTTGCCCCCCTCCACTTGATATTGCCCCCCTCCCTCCAGCAATCACTCTGTTCCCCTTAGTTTTTGTCCACTGGTTGTGCATGTAAGTTCTTTGGCTTCTCCCTTTCCTATACTTAACGTCCCCTGTGTATTTTTTTTTTTTTTTAATTTTTATTGTTGTTGTATTACATCTTCCTGGATTTGTGCTTGAAATCCCAATCTGGACCTAGTCAGCCAGTTGGAGTCCACCAGAAATCCACTGCCTTTGTCCTTCCCCTTTAGTTGTTAATCCAATCAGTCTGTGATCTGAGATCAGATTTAGGTACTGCTGGGTAGGGTAGATTAATTCCTATGGGTGGGACTGTAGCTTCCCTCAGGCTACTGCCCTTTGGACATGTGTGGTCTGCCAGCTGTATGGGGGAGGTCCAGCAGTGGACTCACAGGCTGCTCCCTCAACTCTCCCACTAGAGCCAGTGCCCCAAACACTCTTTAAGTGTCTCTAGTCCACTCTGCCCTCCCTCTGCTGGAGCCCAGGGTGCCACTGTATTTTTGTGTGTGGTCCCTTTAAGAACTAGATCTCTCTGTCAGGCCAGCTAAACATGGCAGCTTTTTTGCTTTTCACAGCTGGGTGCTGTTTTACTCTCAACTGTGTTGCTGTAGTCTGAAAAACCCAATTGGGGGTTTAGATTCCACCCTTTTCAGGTGGCACCACAGGCTGCTGAGATGTTTCTCCAACCCTTCAGCTGCCACCCATGGGAATCCCGCCAGCCCTCTTATATCTGCACACATCCTACAGGTCACATTGTGGTGAAGTGGACTTTTCTGTTCCAGTTGGTGCTCTGTTGGTTATTCTGGATGATTTCTCTCCAATTAATTTGTAATTCCAGTTTGGTGTTAGGAGGAGATTAGTGCAGCTCCACTTACTCCTCAGCCATCTTGGTTCTCTACACATTCTTTTTTATTTTATTTTATTTTTAATTTTATTGTTGTTGTATTACATCCATCCCCTTTTTACTCCCCTCTATCTCCTTCCCCCACCCAGACACTCCCCCACAAAGTCAATCCCACTTGTTGTCCATGTCCATGGTTCTTCCATACTAGGTTCTTGATTAAACTGCTCCCCTTCTTTGCCTCTTCCTCCCAGCTCCCCCCAGCCCTTTCCTCTTTCCCACTGAAGGTCTATTCACTGTATTCAGATATCTGGTTCTGGTTTGCTTGTTGTTTGTTTTGTTCATTATTGTCCTGTAATGGGTGAGATCACATGGTATTTCTCTTTCACTGACTGGCTTATTTCACTAAGCATAACACTTTCTATTCCCATCCATGTTGTTGCAAAGGGGAGGAGTTCCTTCTTTCTTTCTGCTGTATAGTATTCCATTGTGTAAATGTACCAAAGTTTTTTGATCCAATCATCCACTGATGGGCGCTTGGCTATGGTAAATAGTGCTGCTAGGAACATAGGGGTATAAAGCTTCTTATGAATTGGTGTTTCAGGGTTCTTCAAGTGTATTCCTACCAGTGGAATTGCTGGATCAAAAAGCAGTTCCATTTTTAGTTTTTTAAGGACACTCCATACTCTTTTCAATAGTGGCTGCACCAGCCTACATTCCCACCAACAGTGCACCAGGGCTCCCTCTGCCCCACATCGTGGCCAACACTTGTTGTTTATTGATTTGTTGATGATTACCATTCTGACAGGTGGTTTTAATTTGCATCTCTCTGATGGCTAGTGATGTTGAGCATTCTTTCATATGCCTCTGGGCCCTTTGTATATCTTCCTCAGTGAGTTGTCTGTTCAGGTCCTTTGCCCATTTTTTAATTGAGCTGTCTGTCTCCCTGGTGTTGAGTCTCATTTGTTCTTTATATATTTTAGAGATCAAACACTTGTCTGAAGTATCATTGTCAAATATGTTTTCCTATACACTTGGTTCCCTCTTAATTTTACTGGTGTTTTCTTTAGCTGAACAGAAACTTTTCAATTTTATATAGTCCCATTTGTTGATTTGTTCTTTTATTTCCTTTGCTCTTGGCAAAGTATCAGTAAACATATTTATGCATAGGATATCTGAAATTTTACTCCCTCTATTTTTCTCCAGGACCTTTATAGTGGCATTGCTTATGTTTAAGTTCTTTATCCTTCTTGAGTTTATTCTGGTGTATGGTGTAAGTTGGTGGTCTAGTTTTATCTTTTTGCATGTTACTGTCCAGATCTCCCAACACCACTTGTTGAAGAGACTTTTTTTAATCCATTTTATGTTCCTTCCCCCTCTGTTGAATATTAATTGACCATAGAGTCCTGGGTTAATTTCTGGGCTCTCTACTCTGTTCCATTGATCTATATGTCTATTCTTATGCCAATACCAGATAGTTTTGATAAGACTAACCTTGTTCGGTATTGTGATTCCTCCTTGTTCTTCTTTCTTAAGATTGTTGTGGTTATTTGTGAGCATTTTTGGCTCCATATAAATTTTTGAAGTATTTTTTCTATATCTGTGAAGTCTGTCATTGGTATTTTAATTGGGATTGCATTGAATCAATAGATTGCTTTGGGTATTATAGACATTTTAATGATGTTAATTCTTCCCATCCATGAACATGGTATATGCTTCCATTTGTTTGTTTCTTCTTAATTTCTTTCTGAAATATTCTGTAGTTTACTGAGTAAAGGTCTTTTACCTCCTTGGTTAAGTTTATTCCTAAGTACTTAATTTTTCTTGTTGCTATGGTAAATGGGATTTTTTTTCTAGCTTCTATTTCTGATGTTTCATTATTGGTATACAAAAATGTTTTTGATTTCTGGATATTGAATTTATATCCAGGTATTTTGCTAAATACTTTATTAGGTTGAGTAAGATTTTGGTGGAGTCTATCAGGTTTTGTATGTACACTATCATATCATCTGCAAATAATGACAGTTTGACTTCCTCCTTTCCAATTTGGATACCTTTGATTCCTTTTTCTTCTCTGATAGCTATGGCTAGAATTTCCAAGACAATGTTGAACAGAAGTGGAAAAAGTAGACAGCCTTGTCTTATTCCTGTTCTTAAAAGGAAAGCTTTCAGTTTTTTCCTTTTGAGTATGATGTTGGCTTCAGATTTCTCAAAGATGGCCTTTATGATGTTGAGGTATGCTCCCTCTATTCCCATTTTGCTGAGGGTTTTTATCATAAATGGTTGCTGTACTTTATCAAATGCTTTTTCAGCATCTATTTATACGATCATATGGTTTTTGGCTTTCATTTTGTTGATGTGGTGTATTACATTTATTGATTTAAGAATGTTGTACCATCCTTGCATCCCTGGGATGAAACCCACTTGATTATGGTATATGAGCTGGTATATGATCTTTGTAATGTACTGCTGAATCCGGTTGACCAATATTTTGTTGAGAATCTTAGCATCTATGTTCATTAGAGATATTGGCCTATAGTTTTCTTTCTTAGTTGTGTCTTGCCCTGATTTTGGGATTAGAATAATATTGGCCTCATAGAAAGAGTTTGGGAATCTTCCTTCTTCTTGGACTTTTTGGTATAGGTTGAGAAGGATAGGAGTTAGTTCTTCTTTAAATGTTTGGTAGAAATCACGTGTGTATCCATCTGTTCTGGGACTCTTGTGCTTTGGGAGATTTTGGATTACTTCTTCAAGTTCACTAGTTGTTATGGCCTATTCAGGCTTTCTCTTCTTCTGGATTCAGTTTTGGTAGATTATACATTTCCAGAAATGTGCCCATTTCATCCAGGTTGTCATATTTCTTGTCATATTGTTATTTGTAATAACTACTTACAACTTTTTGTATTTCTGAACTATCAGTTGTGATTTCTACTCTGTCATTTCTGATTCTGTTTATTTCAATTCTCTCTCTCTTTTTCTTGATGATTCTGAATAAAGGCTTATCAATTTTGTTTTGTTTTTGAAAGAACCAGCTCCTGGACTTGTTGATTCTTTGAATTGTAGCTTGAGTCTCTAAGTTATTTAAATCTGCTCTGATCTTGATGACTTCCTTTCTTCTCCTTGTTTTGGGCTTTGTTTGTTGTTTCTCCTCTAGTCTTGTAGCTTTATGGTTAGGTTGTTTGTGTAAACTTCTGACTTTTTTAGGTAGGCCTGTAGTGCTATAAATTTCCCTCTGAGGACTGCCTTTGCTGTGTCCCATAGGTTTTGGACTGTTGTGTATTCATTGTTATTTGTTTCCAGAGCTTTTTGATTTTATCTTTGATCTCATTGTTAACCCATTCATTACTTAAAAGCATGATATTCAGTCTCTCTAAGTTAGAGTGTTTTTTATTTTTTCCCTTAGGATTGGTTTCTAGTTTCAATCCATTGTGATCTGAGAAGATGCTTAGTATGATTTCAGTTTTCCTGGATTTGTGGAGGCTTTTCTTGTGGCCTACCATGTGGTCTATCTTTGAGGATGTTCCATGTGCATTTGAAAAGAATGTGTATTTTGCTTCTTTGGGGTAAAATGTTCTGTATATATCAGTTAGGTCCATTTCCTCTAGAATGTTGTTCAATGCCACAACATCTTTGGTGATTTTTTGTTTGGAAAATCTGTATATTGTTAGTAGTGGGGCATTAAAATCCCCTCCCATGAGTGTGTTGCTATATATATCCTTCTTGAAGTCCTCCAAGATTTTCGTTATATATTTCAGAGCTCCTATCTTGGGTGCATATATGTTTCCCAGAGATATTTCTTCTTGATAGATTGTTCCTTTAAGTATTATGAAATGTCCTTCTTTATCTCTTTTTATGGTCTTCATCATATACTTTATTTTGTCTGAAATAAATATTGCTACTCCAGCCCTTTTTTCATGTGCATTTGCTTGATATATATTTTTCCATCCCTTCATTTTCAATCAGTATCAAACTTTTGTTCTGAAATGGGTCTCTTGAGGACAGCATATATATGGGTCATGTTTTCTTATTCATTCAGCTACCTTATGTCTTTTGATTGGTGCATTTAATCCATTTACATTTAAGGTTATTATTGATTAATACTTATTTATTGTCATTTTCCCACTTTGTACCTGTGTTCCTCTCTGTCTCTCTGTTTCTTCATTTATTTATTTTTTTAAACCAGACCCTTTATTATTTCTTGCAATGCTGGTTTGGTAGAGATGTATTCTTCTAATCTTCTTTTGTCAGGGAAACTCCTCATTTCTCCTTCTATTTTGAATGGTTGCAGGCCTTTGTTTTGCATTACTTGGAATATTTTTTGCCATTCCTTTCTGGCTTGAATTGTTTCTGTTGAATAATCATTTGATAGCCTTATTGAAGCCTTATTGGAAACAAAGGATTCTCTCTTTTTCTCTGAAATTTGACATTTCAATTATAATGTGTCTTGGATTTGGTCTGTTTGGTTTGATCTTCATTGGGACCCTCTTTGCTTCCTGAACTTGAGTTACATTTTCATTCATAATGTTAGGGAAATTTTCTATCATTACTTTTTTGAACATATTTTCTATTTATTGTTTCTCTTCTCCTTCTTGTATCCCTATGATATGGATATTATTGAGTTTCATGTTGTCCTGCAGCTCTCTTAAAACCTCTTCATTCTTGTTCATTCTTTTTTTCATTCTCTTGTACTGTACTGGAATATTTTTCTACATTGTCCTCCATCTCGCTGATCCAGTCCTCTGCTTCCTCTAGCCCACTGTTGATTCCTTCTACTGTATTCTTCAATTCAGAAATTGTGTTCTTCATTTCCTCCTGGCTCTTACTGATAGTTTCTAAGTCCATTGTAATGCTGGTATAGCTCTCAGTAAGTTCCTTGTAGCTTCCCTGGAGTTCTTTGTAGTTCCCCTGGAGTTGTTTCTAGTTTTCTTTGAGCTGGCTGAGCTCTTTAAGCGTATCTGTAATCATTCATTTGTATTCTATATCTGATACTTTGTTTACATCTGTTTCATTTAGTGATCTTTCTGGGTATTCCTCCTTATCTTTTGGTGATGTACTGATTATTTCCCCATTTTGGGTGTCTGTTGTTGCTTGTTTTTATCTTGGATTAATCTGTTTTGATTCCCTGCCTTTGTGTAGCACATTCCTGTGTTAGGAGATTTGTGGAGTTCAGTGTTGCATTCTCCTAGATTTCATCCACTTGTTGCTCTTGGGGTGGCCTTTATGTCATTAACATGGGCTGTCTGGTTGTATTTTGGATTGGTTGTATGTGTTGCTCCTTTCCTTCCAGTTGGCTGATTGAAAGACATTCCTTCTATCCTTTCTGATACATTGTTTTTGAGCTGCTCCTCAATCAGCACCACCAGTCCAGGCAAAATGACCATATCTTCGGAGATATATTTCTCCTTTAATCCCCCTTTTGACTGCCTATGAACCTAGCTATATACCCATACCCTACAAGGTAACCCCTGCTTTTAATCACACCCTCTGCTGTAATTGAGCCAGTCTTAATAGGGATGTAGATATATTAAGACTGTTGTACAAGGTGAAAAACTGGTTAAGTTGACTCAAGTATAGATAATTTTGAAGTGTGCAAAAGGGTAGCAAAGATAGCATTGATATCAGAGAATAAGTCAACTTATCTATTCTATAGAAATGAAGGGGGAGAATCAGAAAGCCTCCAGTGGGAGTGAACAGTATAAGCCTATATGTATAGTTGCCATATCTACCTCCCTGTTCACTCTTAATGATCTCTGATTGGTCCAGTTGGAGCCAGGACCTGTGTGCTTTTAGCAGAAAAAAAAAAAGAATGTGTAGTCCTTTAGTAGCCCATACACACAAAAAAATAAAAACAAAACAAAACAAAAAACCAAAAGGCAAAAGAAAGAAAGGGTTTAAGTGCCTGGGGAGGGGAGGAATACTTAGATTGAGGACTGGGAATGAGTTGTAGCAGGAAAGTGAGTAAACTTTAAAACAAGAGTAATAGGAGGGTATTTGGGTATTTAGGTGGATTGAGATATGGGAGGAGTAAAAATATGTGAATTGGGATACACTATGGTATAAACAGTATTTACTTAAAATGAACTAATTGTGAGGGTTGGAAGTAACTTTTGAAAAGATATGTTAGAGATTAATATTTCACATACCTCTCTGTGTAACTGAGGTGCTTGAGATTAGCAGCAATCCATTTCCTGATTCTGCCTACCTATAAAGGTTAGAAGAAGTGTATACAAACAATCAAACCATAAAACTGCAATAACTAGAGCAACAGCAAAGCCCAGAGCAAGTAGAAGGAAGGAAACAATCAAATTCAGAGCAGAATTTAATGACATAGGAGACCAAAATCAGAAAGAATCAATAAATCCAGACCCTGGTTCCTTGAAAAGATAAACACAATTAATAAGCCTTTAAACAGAATCATCAAGAAAAAAGAAGAGAAAGGACCCAAATAAACAAAATCAGAAACGACAGAAGAGAAATCACAATAATACCTCAGAAATACAAAGGATTATAAAAAATTACCACAAACAAACTATATGACAAGAAACATGGCAACCTGAGTGAAATGGACAAATTTCTAGAAATGTATAATCTACCAAAACTGAATCCAGAAGTAGCAGAAACCCTGAATAGACCAATAACAACTAATTAAATTGAAGCAGTAATCAAAAACCTCTAAGGGCACAAGAGCCCAGAACCAAATGTCTGCACAGGTGATTTTTACCAAACATTTAGGGAAAAATTAA
Source organism: Noctilio leporinus (assembly GCA_004026585.1). Classification (NCBI taxonomy): domain Eukaryota; kingdom Metazoa; phylum Chordata; class Mammalia; order Chiroptera; family Noctilionidae; genus Noctilio; species Noctilio leporinus. Next base: position 14,618 of record PVIW01009734.1, on the reverse strand, counting down.
CTCCTATCCTTCTTATTTCAAATAATCCAAGGAGAGGAAAGACTCCCAAACTCTTTCTATGCGGCCAAAATTAGTCTAATCTAGAACCAGGTCAAGGCACAACTAAGAAAGTAAACTACAGGCTAATATCTCTGATGAACATAGATGCTAAATTCTTAACAAAATATTGGCAAAACAGATTCAGCAATACATTATAAAAATCATACACCATGATCAAGTGGAATTTGCCCAAGGATGCAAGGATGGTACAACATTTGCAAATCCATAAACATGATATATCGCATAAACAAACTGAAAGATAAAAACCATATGATCATATCAATAGTTGCTGTAAAAGCATGTGATAATACACAGCAACCATTTATGATAAAAACACTCAACAAAATTGGAACTTAGGGAGCATATCTCAACATAACAGAGGTCATATATGAGAAACCTGCAGCCAGCATTATATCAATGGGCAAAAACTAAATGCCTTCCCCATAAGATCAGGAACAAGACAAGGTTGTCCACTTTCTCCACGTCTGTTCAACATATTTTTGGAAGTTCTAGCCATAACACTCAGACAAGAAAGAGGAATCAAAGGCATCCAAATTGGAAATAGGGAAGTGAAACTGTCATTATTTGCAAATGACATGATAGTGTACGTACAAAACCTGATGGACTCCACCAAAAACTTATTCAACATGGACATGGACAACAGGCGGGATTGACTTTAGGGGGAATGGGTGGGTGGGGAGGGGGACAGAGGGGAGCAAAAAGGGGATGGATGTAATACAACAACAATAAAATTTAAAAATATAAAAACAAAACAAAACAAAACAAAAAAACCTATTCAACCTAATAAGCAAAGCTAGCAAAATAGCTTGATATAAAGTCAATATTCAGAAATAAAAGGCATTTTGGTACACCAATAATGTAACATTAGTGATAGAAGATAGAATACAAGTCCCATTTACCATAGTAACTAGAAAAATAAAGTGCTTAGGAATAAACTTAACCAAAGACGTAACAGACCTGTACTCAGAAAACTACAGAACATTGAAGAAAGAAATTAAGGAAGAAACAAACAAATGGAAGCATATACCATGTTCATGGATGGGAATAATTAACATCATTAATATGTCCATACTACCCAAAGCAATCTATAGATTCAATGCAACCCCAATTAAAATACCAATGACATATTTCACAGATCTAGAAAAAATACTTCAAAAAATTTATATGGAGCCAGATATGACCACAAATAGCCAAAGCAATCTTGAGAAAAAAAAGAACAAAGTAGGAAGAATCACAATATTGGATATCAAATTATATTACAAGGCTACTGTAACCAAAACAGTCTGGTACTGGCATAAGAATGGACATATAGATCAAAGAAACAAAATAGAGAGCCTAGAAATAAATCTAGGGTTCTATGGTCAATTAATATTCATAAAAGGAAGAAAGAGCATTAAATGGAGAGAAATTGGCCTCTTCAACAAGTGGTGTTAGAAGAACTAGACAGGGACTTGCAGAAAAAAAAAAAAAAAAAAAAAAACTAAGCTAGTCCACCAACTTACACCATATACCACAATGAACTAAGGATGAATAAAGGACTTAAACATAAGCCATGCCACCATAGAAGTCCTAAAAGAAAACATAAGAAAAATTTGAGATATCCCATGCAGCAATATTCTCATCAATATCTCTCCAAGGGCAAAGGAAATAATGGAACAAGTAAACAAATGGGACTACATCAAACTGAAAAGTTTCTGCTCAACTAAAGAAAACATCAGCAAAATTAAAAGGGAATCAACTATATGGGAAAACATATTGGCCAATGATACCTCAGACAAGGGTTTGATCTTCAAAATATATAAAGAACTTGTTCAACACCAGGGAGAAAGACAACCCAATTAAAAAATGGGCAAAGGGCCTTGACTGGTGGCACAATGGACAAGGTGCCAGCCTATGAACCCAAAGGTCACTGGTTCAATTCCCAGCCAGTGCACACATAACCTAGGTTGCAAGCCAGGTCTCCAGCCAGGTCCACAGCAGGAGACAGGTGAAAGGCAGCCATACATTGATGTCTCCCATCCTCTCTGCCTCTCTCTCCCTTCCCCTCTCTCTAAAAAATAAATAAATAAAATCTTTAAAAAGAAAATGGGCAATGGATCTTAACATTTACCTGAGAAGGACATACAAAGGGCCCACAGGCATATGAAAGAATACTCAACATCACTAGCCATCAAAGAGATACTAATTAAAACCACAATGAGCTACCCCCTCACACCTGTCAGAACAGCCATCATCAACAAATTAACAAACAAGTGCTGGCGAGGATGTGCAGAGGAAGGAACCTGGGTGCACTGTTGGTAGAAATACAGATTGGTGTAGCCATTATGTAAAACTGTATGGAATATCCTCAAAAAAATAAAAATGGAAACTGCCTTTTGATCCAGTGATTCCACTACTAGGACTACACCCAAAGAACCCTAAAACACCAATTCATAAGAACCTATGTACCCCTATATTCATATCAGTGCTATGTATAATAGCCAAGTCCTGGAAACAGCTTAAGTGCCCATCAGTGGATGTATGGGTCAAAAAATTTTGGCACATTTACACCATGGAATACTACACAGCAGAAAGAAGAAACTCCTATCTTTTGCAACAACATAGATGGAACTGGAAAGTAGTATGCTTAGTGAAATAAGCCAGTCAGTGACAGACAAACATCTATGATCTCACCTAATACAAGAGACTAATGAATAAAACAAACAAACAAGCAAAACTGAACCAGAGGCATGGAAACAAGGAAAAGACTATTAAGTGTGCAGAGGACAGGGGTTAAGGCAGAGGGGTAGAAAGAGCCAAAGAAGGGGAACAGTTTAGTCAAGGAACTAGCATGAATGACCCATGGAAATGGACAACATGTGGATAGTGAGCTTGGGGAAGGGGAAAACAGAGGGGGAGAAAATGGGACAAATGTAATACAACAGTAATTAAATAAATAAATAAATAAAATAAGAAACCTTTTTTAAAAATTCAGGTTAGCTCTTCACTGCAGAGAACTTCCAAGACCCCATTCCCTCTTTTCAAAGCACAGCTGACAACTCCCTCTTGCTGTCTCAGAGAACACCCTTCCCTGTTCCTCATCCTACCTATCTCTTTACTCTTTCAAGTCTCATTCACTCTTTTCCCTGTGTACCTTTAGAGGTAAACAGGGTCTAGGTATCAACAGGAGCTATTTTTATCTGCAGTCATAAATGATAGGGCCAGAGTAGTGCAATATGGCATAAAGAAAAATGACAAGACCCAAAGTAGAGATATGATTCATATTAGGACCCAGGGGTCTGGCTTTGAGGACAGGAAAGGACAACCAGCACAATGAAAGCCCTACGTGAAGAGGCAGGACAGTAGAAACATACATAAACAGATGAATAGGGTCTGATCAGACCATAATGTGGAGGTCATAGGTTGTGGTCTGTAACACATGTTACCTATTCTAGGACTTCTACACCCAATAGTTATGCTAGAACCATTAAAAGGGCTGGAATACAAAGCACAGTAGTGCCCCAAGATTATATCCTCACGTATATCTGTTCCCTTCTCATGTTTGATTCCTTGCAATTTAATCCTTTCTCATGTTTTAATCTGCAGCTTCATATATCCACCTCAATCCTAGGATAGCTAACATTCCTTAAGTCTCAACAGTCATTAATGTACAACTTCATTTATTCTACTTTTAAAATCCTTAGAAGGTAAAATAATCAAGATTTATTGAGCAATTATGACAATAACAGGGATAGTATATATTTTCAAATTATCCCAGGTTTTAAATATAACAGACTTGGTGAAAAAGATAAGCAATATATCTAAAGTGGTAGATACACATTTCTAACTTGCATAATACATATATCTTCCCCAATGTTGCTCAAGGACCTATAATTGTACTGAAATTGGAAATATTCTGAAATCAAGGTTTTGGAGGAGAGAATTCCTGCAAAGATCCCATGACACATCACGGTGAAGATATGCAGTGGGTAGATGCGTATTTAGGCATGACTGAAAACACAATCTTGAAAATTTTAAGCATATAGGTAATGGTTTAAACCAAGAAAGTAGATAAAAATTCCCAGAAAAAGACATAAGAAGTAAAGGAAAAGAATAACAGGCATAAGGACAATCTTGGCAGAACATATGTATTCTATTCTTGATCTCACCATGCAAGATGCCACTTAAAACACAGTGAGATAGTCATGGGGGCAATAGCTTCCTCCCTAAAATTAGGAACTGTTCAACTGGTCTTCATGTCCTTAAAATATATGTTCTAAAAAAGGCAATGAATGAAGGAAAGATAAGGTAGGGGGAATACAGTCTAACTTATATTTATCTAAGTCCCCTGGTGTGATTTAAGAAAGTTGAATGAAAAGAACTATGTTCAGTGTGGGCACCTATTTCAAGTTTTAGATTATCTAGCTACAATGTCACTGGTTAAAGAAATTATATGCCTTTTCAGTTCACACATTTAGAATCTATCTGTAAATAGCTATGCATAGTAAATGCTCATTGAATACAAACACTACCTTTTTTTTTTTTTTTTCCACTGGTACTATGGGAATTGATTCAACTCTTTCTTGCATTGTTTTGCAACTATATAAAAATGCAACAGGTAGTCTTCAACTAATTTCCATTTATATTCTTTATGGTGATTTATTTCCCCCAAGTGAATGTTCTTCATTATCATATTGTTAATGAAGAATTGCTCACAGTATTTAGTGATATTGTCTAGGATTAGGTGTTAAATATGGGGAAGTTAATTGCAAAAGTTCAAAATTATAGAATATGCAGTGTGTTTTAAAGAAACAAGTGTTTAGTAAAGAGTTATTTAGATAGCATTTTCCTATAATTGCTAACTCTATAATTTCTTGACCAACACTGTACATAATTTATTCCTAAAAGAATTTTCAGGCTAGGATTAAACAAAAACAAAAATGGTGATTAATTTATGTTCATCCTCAGCCAAAGCTAACAATTACAAAATTAAATATGTTTTTACTCTCATTGGGTCATAATACTACATAATTTTGTGGACTACCTTCTCCTTGTCTTTCAAAATACAAAATGCAACATTGGCACACAAAGGTCATCTTGGACAGACACATTTTCAGAAAATGCAGCCCAGTGACATTGGAATTCAACCTCATGTCTACTGAAGTACTCACTCAACTTACTTTGACAGATCTGAGTATGATGGATGTAGATTTCCATCCAAAAGGTTTGGCTAGGCCTCAGCAGTAATATAACCTTTCTGAAAGGTTATTTTTAACCACTTGCTAAAAATATCTGGAGCAAAAAATATGACATGTCCTTTGTTAAAATGAATACAATAATATACCTACAATTGATACCAATGCAGTCAATTTTGGCCAATTGCCTGAGTGAGAACCTATTCCTTAATAGCCAAGGGCTGTTCAGTTCTGGCTCAGCATCTAGAGTTAGAGACCTAAACTAAAGATTATGCAGAAACTGAACCACACACTAATAAAAAAAATTTTTTAACCCTCTAAGGTATTTCTTGCAAACTCTTCAGTATAATGTTAATTGACTCTGATATTGTGTTTATAAAGTCAAGTCAAATAAATGCAATAGATTCATTGGGAATCCCATTGACTCAGTGAAGATTAGTCTCACAAACATTGTGTGGTCTTATTTTCAAAGATTTTAATATGATTTCATCTATGAGAGATAAAGTAGAATTAAGAAGTATAGCAATCAGCACATTGACTGGACCAGCAAAATTAACAACACTGCATTTGAGATAACCTAAAATTATTTCCCAAATAAGAATCCATGTACTTTTATAATTCGTTAGTGATTGGTTAAGAAAAAATGCTGTACAAATATAATTTTCTGACTCACAAAGATTTGGTACTACAGACTTCATTATGAGAGCATCAAAGTTAATATATTGCCATTTTTAGTTCACAACTGGAAAGATATTATTCTAGTGTTCTCCACTTATTAAGGTAATAGGTGTAATTAGCAGCAGTGCCTTGCTGGCTACACATGATTTGAACTGTGCATTTGTGGGTATGGGTGAATGGGTTGCATTGATCAATACTTTCCTCATGAATCCCTTATTCCTTCACCTGAAAGTTAGTGATATAAGCTATTCCAGAAGACAGCTCTGAAGAAGACTTAAACCTCCTGAGAAAATTTCCCTCACTCCTTCAGAGCAGAATTACAAACTGAAGATACGGCCCTGTGGCAATGCTCAGAGCAGGATATAAACTAAAAACATAGAAAATAGCTACTGAATGGCATCATCCTTCTCTGAGATCAAGTTAGTGATTTTTCTCTAAAAGCCATTTAATAGTATTTCAATATTTCTACTAAAAAAGTTAGCCTCTCTATTTTACTTTTTTGTAAAATATTGTGTATTTTGTCACTTTACATAAAGGAAAATATTTTTTCAAGACAACTTATAAAAACCTAGAAAGCAAATGCCCATGCTTAGAGATGCCATCACTCAAAAAAGAAAACAAAAAAACTATTATTGCCTTTGGTTTAAGATGAATATGCAAATATTTATGCTGATTATATTTTTTATAATTCATTTATTATTAGCCTCTATGAGACTCTGATCTTAAGGCCATCTCAGAAAAATTGGCATTGTGAAATTTATGATATGCGAGAACCTAATTAAAATCTCATTTTTAAAATTAGTGTTTCTAGCTTTTATTGATCACAATGGTTCCTTAAAAAAACCCATAAAGGTAGAAAACCCTCACTGGTAGTTTGTAAATCAGTTTTTTGTCTCATTCTTTAAATTCATGAATGTAGAATATTTAGGCAGAGGGGATAAAATGCTCAGGATAGGGTATCCTATATAATTTGACATATGGAGATACAGTGTGAATAAATTTCACATTTTGTCATTTTTCTTAAAAGTCCAGAATATGTCTTTAAATACAACCAATTCTGTCAGCATGGCTGTTGTTGTATTACATTTATCCCTTTTCCCCCCATTGCTCTCCCTTGCCCTACCCTCCCCATCCCTTCTTCCACAGTCAACCTCCACACGTTGTCCATGTCCAGAGTCATTTATACTAGTTCCTTGATTAAATTCTTCCCCTTCTTTGCCTCTTTCTCTCCCTACCCCCTACTCTCTGGACACTGTCAGTCTGTTCCTTGTTCCCAAGCCTCTGGTTCTATTTTGCTTGTTTGTTTGTTTTGTTCTTTAGTCTCCTGTATTAGGTGAGATCAAATGGTGTTTGTCTTTTACTGTCTGGCTTATTTCACTGAGCATAATACTGTACTCTCCTGTTTTATCCATGTTGTTGCAAAAAATAGGAGTTTCTTCTTTCTTTCTGCTGTGTAGTATTCCATTGTGTAAACGTACCATAGTTTTTTTGTTTTTTTTTTATCAATTCATCCACTGATGGGCACTTAGGCTGTCTAATATATTTAACATAAGAAGATACAGTGCAAGTTTCCCATTTTATTATTTTTCTAAAAATCCCAGAACATGTATTTAAATGCATTCAACTCTGTCAGCATGGTTCTTGTGACATCTCATTTGGCAGACATGCCTTTACTTCTAAAGTGCCCACTGTACATTTAGGGCCTTCATTGTCCATGTAGGGTACAGTATTACCAAAGGGCATAAACACCCTTGACTTTAAATTAAGTTCTAAATGCACAAAAACTGTGACTACCAGATATGAACATTTTTATAGGTACACGGCCCCTGGCAGTTAAGAAATTGAATTGTGTTCAAATAATATTTCCAAAAAGTAGTATTTTATTAAGCATGATAGTTAAAGTCTTCTGGATACAATTTTGTAGCTTTTGATGTAGAATAAAATTATTTTGTACCTACATTTATATTTCTCCAGTTGGCATTAAACTATGTAAAACTTATGGTAGACATAGATAGGTGGATGAAGGGGTAGATGAACAGATGTATAGATGGAGACATGGATAACTCATATAAACAAGACAGGTTTGAGAAAACTGTATTAATAAAAAAGTGAGGCCCTTTTTTTTTCAGAGATGAACACTGAAGTAATAGCAATAAGATGAAGGTAGAAACCTTTTCTCTTGAGGGATAATCTTACACCTTTAGATCATTGGTAGGAGACCCTTCTTGATCAAGGAATTTAGTTAATGAAGAATTCCAGTCAAAACACTGGGGAAAGAAAGGCACTAAGAATAAAACAAACTGAGGAAAGGCCAGCAAATTCATTTCGAAGATGAGAATGGGCCTGAATTATACTTTATATAGCTAAGTTAAACTTTATAATACAGACAATCTGTAGAAAATGGGAACTTGTGACAGAGGATTGACTCTACATTTTAAGGAGAGAATTTTAGCAGTGATACAGAAAAAATAAATAGGGAATTCATGGATATTGTTCAAAGGCAAAAGCTGTGGAAATGAAGAATAGAAGTCAGACATGAGGAATATTTTTTAAGCTCAATGGGTAGGCCATGAAGAATAATTAAAGGAAGGGTGGGGGGAGGGATTGGAATCAGAAAACACTAGCATTTCCAGGTTAGGATACTGAATATAAGGTGAGACCATTGACATGGAACTCAGAAGAAAGAGCAAGTGATTTTGCTGGGGGTGAAATTTAGTGTAACTTATAAAATGCTAATATTGAAGTAGCTATGAAATAGTCAAGAAAATAAACATCTTATAAATTTATGGAAGCATAAGCATGTCATTCCAGAGAAAGGCTGTAGTTGTGTATTTATGAGGCCCCCAAAAAGTCAATAGCCTGAAGAATGGGGAAAGAGAAAAGATTACTAATATTTCAAATATTTGTGAAGAACAAAAGTCCAGAGAAGAACAAAAAGAATTATCAGAATTATATAAGAAGAATCAGGATAGTTAGCTTTCTAAGGCCAAGAAAAAAGTATATTTTTTATTTTTGTTTTTGTTTTTTGTTTATTTTTTAATAGAAGGTGAATAACTGGGTCAAATGCTGTGGTGGGGGGAAATTAAAAATAGTGTAGTTCAAAATGTAGCATACAATTTGATGGAAAAGTTAAAAATAGTGTAGTTCAAAATTAGCATACAATTTGATGGGTTTATTTTTTATTTTTTTGTGGGGGGAGGTGGGAGGTGATTGCAGCATGCTAGTCAATAAAAGTAGAAGAAAATAACTATTGTTGATTAATTTATTTATTCAGTCATTCCATAGGTATATATTGATCACCTATTATACTATGTTAAGCATTGTTCAAGACACTGGGGATATTGCAGTGGACAAAGTAAGCCCCATTTTTTTCTTACATTCTGGTGGGGAGAATATCCTTCCCAAAAAATCTATCATGAGAAAGAGGGAAAAGAATAAGCTAGACTAGGGAGGCATAATGAAGGGGAAGATTTTTCAGAGTAAAAGAAACTTGAGCCTCCCCGTGGCCCAAACAAAAAATAGGTGGTAGGTAGAGGAGAAGAGATATAAAGAATCAAAGAATAAACAGGGGCCCAGATCTGGGGTAGGATCATGTATCTTCCAAGCCCACAATAAAGGTGCATATGGCTCTCAATAATCCTCTACTTGTGGTCCCATAAATTCCCAGAACCAAACTCAAGTGGGCTGGGAGCTCAGGGAGGTCATTAAACCTGTTTGATGATCCTAACATCACAAGTATAGGACCAGGCTGGTGAGAGGATATCATTTGATCTGTATGGAGTGAGTTTTCATACAGGGAGCACCTGCAGAATGTGGGAGCACCTTGAATACAGGGAGAACTCACAAGGTGTTGTTGGTCTTATAGACCTTGACCTCCTAGACCCTATACCATCATTGGGCCCAGTATCTCACATGGAAGGAAACTGCGTCCCAAAAGCATCAATTCTTTAATTTTAAAGCTTGTAAAGTGGCATTCCTAGCCAATTTTAGAACATGGAAGACTGAAATCTTGAAATTTGACTGGATTAGAAAACTTCTGGTAATGATAGCCACAACATAAGCAGGAGATGAGTGCTTTAGCCAGATTATAGGTCAACTACCTCCTTCGGTCCACTACCTGCCTCAGTACTTATTATTAAGAACTGACATACCATAATGATGATATTCTCAGGTGCAGGGACTGAGTTCATTATACTCCCTGGTATACAGTGGGCTCTGTATACCAGTTGTTACATGATTCCTCTTGTTTCACTTAGTTTTCTTTTGTCCATGTCCTTGCCCCAATTCTACTCCCTCCCAAAAAATACATACCTCCTCTAATGTGTTTAAAGTAGACCATTAAATATTCATGTATCCTTATAAAGTTCATAGTGCTCTGTTTGTGTTAATATACATAAGAAGTCTTGTGAGATAAATTAATTCCCTGCTGTTTCCTACCTTTTTAATCTCAGTTTTATGACTAAAATCCTTTCATGTTGCTGAATGTACAGTCTGTCACTATAATGAAAATTAGCTCATATACAAATTGTAAGGAGGGAAATGATGTCAGGATAACAAAGAATTTATTTCGCTCCATAAACTCTTTTCCCAGATTTTTACTCTTTACGAGTAAGAGCCACTGATCACAAAGTATACAAATCCAGCTAAATGAAATGTCCATTTACCCTACATCCTTTTGACTTGGCTTGATCACCTAGCCACTTGGAAGCCTTTAAATGTGTTTCTCTTAAATCTTTGCACCTTTTGCTCTTGTCTCCAAATTCAGCAGGATAAATATGTTTTACACTCTCTTCCATCGTTCTAACATTCAAAGTATTAAAAAAACTCTAGCATTTTTATGCATTATAAATCTGACGTTTCTTTTCAACTGTTAATATGTTTATCTGAAAATATTTTGTTCTTTTCAGTATTTTTATAGTGATAGTTACATAATTATGGAGTGACTTGCCCAAACTCTGTTTCCGATACATTTTTGTTAATTTTAGGAAATAATTTTGTTGAGCATGAGATTTTCAAAATTCAATGATCACTTTGCAGGAGAAAAATGTATGCATCTGTTACTGAATAGCAATCTGGGTCCTGCTGCCCAGTATCACCTTCTAGGCAAAATTCCAGAGGCAGACTTTGGTGATAAAGGAAGATTCTTTATCCAAAAGTTTAACTATTTTGGAATAACATCTTCCACATGCATTAGTCCCTTAAGCCTTTCAATTAAGGCTAAATTCTTTAACACTTGTGTTCTCCTCCCATTTCCCCTGTTTTAATTATTTTATTTTTATAGGGTTAGATTACTATACTAAAACAACACAAGATACAAAAGCTACACAATTTTGGAAAAATGGCAGGCTTCTGCCTCAGGCTGCTCCCCTCTAGAACACCCAAAGAAGAATAATTCTGTCACCCTCTGTCAGGCCAGTTCAATCCTAGGCTGCACCCATTGTTCTTTCCTATCCAAAATACTGTGTGCTGGGAAGTGCAGGCAGCTGCAGCACCATCATCCAGGCAGCCTTAAGGAAGAAGAATCAGGGAGCCCACCCAAGAGCCCAAGAGCCCTTCTTTTCTTTCAAATCTTCTAGCCCATAATTCCATGCACTGTGGAAGCATTCAGCCTCTCAGTCAAGACTATTTATCACTGCCTTCTCCTATGGCCCCTTCTTACTCTTCCCAAGTGATTTGATCATATTTCTCTGTATCACATCTAAGCCATATGTTTAGATTGCATAGTAAGTTGAGTTAACTGTCCTTCTTCAGTATTTACTTACACATTGCCCTAATAAATAAATGTTTAGGCCATCTCTAATGTTCCAAACATTCAGTGAATGATTAAGTGTATACTAACAGGCGATAGTCCCTGGTCTCAAAGAACTTATTTAGTTGGGGACAGAGAGTAGATTCATAAAAGGATGAATAAAATAATGTGACATTTGCCAATTTCAGGTAATGGCATAGCACATTTGTGGAAATGGTTTTAGGAAAATTGGTTCTTTGGGTAGATTTTGCTATTGTTAAGATATTCACTAATCCTTATTGAACTCATTTTCTACCTGACCTATCTCTGAGAAAGGATAATACTTCTTACTCATGGTTGTCAGTGTAGGTCATATGATTTATATTGTCCTATAAAATGCGAGTGGAAGTTATTGGGCCACATCTTAATAGTCAAGGTTCAGTTCTACTTTCTCTCTTTCTCTTCTGTTGGCAGGTTACAGATAAAACCTGATCCTTAGGGTCTAAAATTAAAAAGAACACAGAGCAAAGCCTTAGCCAACCTGAGAAGCTGTAAGCCACTGAAATTTGAGAATGTTTGTTATTGCAGTTTAAATAAGCCTACACTGACTGAAAAAGATAATCACTTGATACAGAAGAAGAAATTTAAATCCATAATTTGCACTGTAACTTAGTTAATTGAGGAGTAAAGTAGAGTATAAAAGCATTAAAAAGTAGAATATTTTAACAATATGTACCTGAGTAATGAAATGTTCTCTAAATAAGGAGTAAAATCTAATAGCCATAAAAAAGAAGTTGATAATTTTTGGTTACATAAAAATATAACAACATGTATAGACTAGAAGAAAATTTAGAATATACATAACAAGAAAATGATCCATAACATTAGGTAAATATGGATTTTAATGTAACTCAATATGAAAAATATTAAATTGGAAATGTGGGCTACAGAAACTAACAAGCAGTGTAAAAAGAAAATTAAAAATGCCCCTAGAACATATGAGACCAGGCTAAAACTCATTAGCAAAGGAAGAGAAGAAAATTAAAACAATGAGATAGCATTTTCAATCTTCAGATGGTTTTAAACAGTCTGGGAAGATCCCTATTTTAATAGTCCCTTTCCCTGAACATGAGAGTCAGGAAAGAGACAAATGTGGATCCATAATTGCATTATTCCCTATAGTGTTCCATTGCTCACCATAAGTATATTATTTAGGCAATTTACATAAATTCAATAAAAATATTATGATGAATATATATGATCAAGAGAAGTTTCTCAGCTTAAGTTATGTTTGAGTTTGAGTAATAATTGGATCCATAGTTCTCAAGTGGGGGTAAATTTGCCCCCTAAGGGACATTTGGTGATGTATGCAGGCATTACTGTTTATGACAAGGAAAAAATTCTACTTGTATCCAGTGAGTAGAGACTCCAAGAATGCTTCTAAGCATCTAAAGTACACATGAAAGTCACTGACACCAAGCAATTATTCAATTCAAAAATATCAACAGGGCCATGATCAAGAAACCCTTAGTTAGATAAAAGGATGATGCATATCTCAAAAGAGGAATAGGTCTTTTACCTCCTTGGTTAGCAATCATCAACAAATCAACAAACAACCAGTGCTGGAGAGGATGTGGAGCAAAGGGAACCCTGGTTCACTGTTGGTGGGAATTCAGGCTGGTGCAGCCACTATGGAAAACAGTATGGAGTTTCCTTAGAAAACTTAAAATGGAACTGCCTTTTGATCCAGCAATTTCACTACTAGGAATATACCCAAAGAACCCTGAAACACCAATTCAGAAGAATCTATGTACCCCTATGTTCATAGCAGCACTATTTACAATAGCCAAGTGCTGGAAACAGCCTAAGTGCACATCAGTGGATGACTGGATCAAAAAACTTTGGTACATTTACAAAATGGAATACTACACAGCAGAAAGAAAGAAGGAACTCCTAACCTTTGCAACAACATGGATGGAACTATAAAGTATATAAGCCACTCAGTGAAAGAGAAATACAATGTAATCTCACCCATTACAGGACAATAATGAACAAAACAAATAACAAGCAAAACAGAACCAGATATATGAATACAGTGAATAGGCCTTCAGTGGGCAGGGGTAAGGGGGATGGGAGGAGGGGGAGGAAGAGGCAAAGAAGGGGAGCAGTTTATACCAGAACCTAGTATGGAAAAACCATGGACATGGACAACAAGTGGGGTTGACTTTCTGGGGGAGTGGGTGAGTAGGGAAGGGGACAGAGGGGAGTAAAAAGGGGATGGATGTAATACAACAATAAAATTAAATTTAAAAAATTTTTCAATACAATAAAATAAAAATGCTTTTAACACCCCACCCCCCCCCAAAAAAAAGAAAGAAAAGAAAAAAGAAGAAGAATAGCCTGAGAAAAGGCATGGAAGAAAGAGGCCAAAAGTGTGAACAGTCTACACCAATTATACCAGTTGCTAGAGGGAAAGGCTCAGCTATTCTCATGGGGTCATTCATCACACTGCTAATACACTCATAAGAATTTTATACTATTCAGGGAATGAAATAGAGAGAAATGAGAGAAACAGCATTAAAGCTGTTTTGGTTGACTTACATTACTTCAGACTTACTCCATTTAATTTTACCATGTGATTATTTTAAAGGTTTTCACTTTCAGAATATATGTTGCAATCTAGAAATATTTTCTATATAAAATACCATAAGTATACAGTGTGACAACTTGAATGTTCAATTTGATGCTGTTTTAAAAAATGAGTTCCACAAAAAATTGTTAGTTAATAACCATTTCTATCACATAAGCTAGATTAGTGAGGTCTGAGATGGGAGAAAATGAATAGAAGAATAAAACATTAATTTTTAGTGAAATTCCTGTCACAGACTATCAAAATATACTCTAGAAAGTGATTTCTATGCACCAATCAAAAGACATAGGGTAGCCGAATGGATAAGACAACATGACCCATATATATG
>PVIW01009733.1:29108-49796 GCA_004026585.1 Noctilio leporinus | reverse complement strand
CTTCAGTGGTCAGGGGAAAAGGGGTTGGGGGGAGGGGGGAGGGGGGAGGCAGAAGCAAGGAAGGGGAGCAGCTTAGACAAGAACCTAGTATAAAGGAACCATGGACATGGACAACAAGGGGGATTGACTTTGGGGAGAATGGGTGGGTGGGGAGGGTGACAGAGGGGAGCAAAAAGGGGATGGATGTAATACAACAACAATAAAATTAAAAAAAAAAAATGATCACCCACAAAGTGATCAATAGGATGGGGATTTGGGAGACACCTGTAATAGTGTCAACAATAAAATTTAAAAATATATGATCATCAATAATCACCGTAATTCCTTATCCATTATTACCATTTTTTAGAACTATTTCATGAGCTCACTTTCTTTTCTCCAATGGGGATCCCCTTTGATAATGGAGCAGAGCAGAGCTTGGCATTCTAAAGCACTAAACTAGAGAAGGAAAGGGAAACTAAAAGGTAGAAGTTATAATTCATGCTGAATTTAGTCCCTTAAGATTGCCCATACACATTACTTCCTCATGTGTGGTCCCTTGAATGAGGAAGGGAAACCTCTCTTTTTGTACTTCATTCAGTTTGTCCAGGACCACTTTGTTGGGCTAGTGGTATAAGATAATCATTATTTATTGTTTTACCAATAATGCCCATATCCAGTGTGTTGCACTGGATCCCAGAACCTTGCAGACTCTAGAGAGAGTAAGTATTTGACATATATTTGTTGAGTGCAAGAATGAATGAATGATAGAATGGGAGTAGTAGAGGCCATGTTTCATATGAAGCATGTGGCAGACATTGCTGTTTTCCTACCAAACTTACATTTTCTTCTTCTTTATCAACTGAACATTCATTTTATTGCACTGTATCAAGCCCCTTGCATCTAGAGAGAATGAGGCTGGGAGCCATGTGACACAGTTTAGATCTATAAGCTATGCAGATGTAATTGAAGAGTTTCTGGGAGAATTGATTTTCTTCTTTCCTGCTTTCTCCTCTTTTTGTGAGCCTGAAGTTGGAAGAGCCATCTTACCACTAAAAGGTGACAAACATGAGAATGAAGGTCACAGGCTGAATAGGGCAAGGACTAAAATGGGGAGCTGGGAGGTGATGTCATCACAGATTTGCTATATTATCTCAGGGCACATGATGTTTGTGAGAAAAGTTCAGATTGAACTAAACAATTGTGGTTGGGTTTCCGGTTACATGCAGCTGAATGCCATCCTTACTAATACAAGGAACATGACTGAGGCCCAAGAAGTTTCATCTTGACCAAGGTCACAATGACGATGTGAGCCAGAAGTAAAATCAGAACTCAGGTCTATTTAGTTAATCTAGTCCCCTGACTTAACACCCCTTTTCACTATTACCAATGTTAGGTGGAAAGCACCCTCAAAAGTACAATAATATATGCATTTTTATAAGAGATTTGGTAACTATTGGTCTCTGACTGATTTAGAAGACTTATAAACACAGGGTTTTGCTTTTGTAATATATGCTGTAGTTTAAATGTGAGCTCCTTAAAGGAATATTTACTTAGTAAAAAGAAAAGAAAACACTAGGGGAGTTTTCTTTCAGATATTTAAAATAAGATTTTATTCATTATTTTTAGAGAAAGGAGAAGGGGGGAAAGAAGAAAGGGAGTAAAATGTATGGTTGCCTTTCACCTGCCTCCAGCTGGGGACCAGGCTGGAAAACTGGCTTGCAACCTGGGTATGTGCCCTGACACTTGGGTTTGCAGGCCAGTGCTCAATCCACTGAGTCATACCAGCCAGGGCTCTTTCAGATTTTTATTACTAATGTTAATTCTATTTTCATATTTTATAGAAAATTGAGAATTAAACCTGGTATATTTGATTTGGATTTTGATATTTTAAAACTTTGACTTGGTCTTCCATGTTTTTTATTTTTAGAGGTGTCAAGAAAAGACTGGAGGTACAACTAACAATGTGTATTTTCCTGATGTCCTCTCACTGTGTTAAAGTGTATGAACTCTTCAGCAAAGTTTCTCAAAAACAACAAAAAATGACATTTTAAATGGCATTTGAAAAGCATCTACATTCTTCACTTAATTTTTTTCCAAAGTAAATAGTCCTCTATTTTTAGAAATGACTTACCTAGAAGTGAGTAGATGAAAGAGAGAAGATCAAGTTCTTGTGGCATCTCAATTGCTTAGGTGGTGACTCAGCAGGGAAGCATTTTCATAAATCAACTAGAGTGTTTCCCTTCATAAGCCACAGAGAAACATCTGTGGAGTTTTGCACTTGGTGCCTTTGTCAGCAACAGGTAATTTTTCAAATGCTTCTGAAGTCTACTACCTTTCAGAAAACAAGGTAAGGATATAGTTTAGATAGTCCCACTAGCACCTACTCCTTACTATATTTATTAGTCAATTTTAACTAGTTTTCCATAGTTGTTGCACTCTCTTTCATTGCTATTCTTCATAAATTAATACTTATGTCAGGTAACTTCCTCCAGCTGACGTGTTTACTCTCTGACTCAGTTCTGCCCTTTATCTTCCTGTTTTCCACTGGCCACAAGTCCAAAGACATATGGACGTCATGGGACTATGAATGGCTTTCCCTTTGTCCTGTTTTTCCACTGAAGCTCGAAGTTGTGCCAATAATAGGCCTTGTCTGAGACTGATGCTATGTTGCTGCTGACATCTTGCTCTCAGCCCATGGAGAGTGTCAACCTGGAGGATGATAACACAGACTGACGGTGAGTCCTTGATGACACATACCACTGATCACACTGCATTTGGAGTACAGCTTGCTTCTGTTTCATGGCAAAATAAATGGTCTTCTGGTTTATTCATTTTTATAGTATAATCATGTCTCATGGATGTAGGCATGCATGGGGCTAATACTAAGCAATTATTCATTGTGTATCTGAAATCCACATTTACCTGAGCATTCTGTATTTCATGTGGCAGCCCAAATGTAGGCTCCTGAAAAGACTTCTGAGGTACTTGTGGGGGTGCATGGATCCTGGCTTTCCTGGGGCCCTGAATCATATTTGTCTGGGACTCATTTTTAATTAAAGGCTATTCTCTGGGTAATCCTTTTTATCAGTTTAATGAAGAAGAATAGTAAGGGGTTTTGCTAGACACTGGGTCCTTCCCTTGCTGGGCAAGGTGAGCCCTCTGTTTTCCTGTCCTTTCTTCTTTGCACCCTTCTCCACCTTTTGGCATTAGCTCTTCCCCACTTTCCAGGAAACTAGTGCTTCTGCTAGTTATGGGTCATCAGAAACCCTCTTGGGTCTGGCCTGAGCATGCTCCAGCATTACTTCTTTCTTCCTCTCTTTCTTGTTTCTCCACAACATACCCTTACCTCAGCAAGCCACAGGAAACATTGGGACTGGCTGACAGTGAGACCTGGCTCTTCTGGGGGGCATCTGCTCTTTAATTTCATCACTCCTACTCTAGGGACCTTCTGGCTCCTGATTGGAAGAGAGACTTACCCCTTTTTCCTGGGAGGATACCTCTCCCTCATCATCCTGTCCTCCTAGCCTCACCCCAGGAGTCCACTTCTCTCTGTTTGGCTTGCTTTCTTCAGTAAAAGTCTGTTTTCTCCTCAGGGACTCCAGAGCTGCCTTGGGGTTGTGCAGCCCTGCAGGTAGCCTCTACCTTTCCCTGTGACATACCTGTATCTCACCAGCTTCCTCTGATGGCCAGAAGCAGATTTCTCTCTTTCTGTGTGTCTCTTTAGGCCCGTTTCTCTTTTGGCCCACCCACGAGGGCCCTGTATTTGGTTGATGAGAAGTCTTGGGCCTTCAGTTCATTTGCTGCAAAGATAAAAATCTCAATTACAGATGTCATAATCTTCAAAGAGCAGGAGTAAAGTATTAAATGATTTGGGTACTAAACATGTCTGGCTCTCTTCCCTGGGGTCATAATGGTAGGAAGAGAGCAGCAAGAAAAACCAGTTTCTCAACAAGAGAAGTTGGAAGATTCTCCAGAGTTCTAATTCTCCTTCAACAACCATATATCAAGCATTTTAAAAAACATATGTGACCTAATTTATTTCCCTCTAACAGCTTTTTTAAAGATGAGGATAATGAAACATTCATGTGTCCGTTACTTCCAACCCAACACTGTCTCCATTATGGGACCATCACCCTTATGGATTTGTTTGTGATGGGATGAATTGTTCTTCCATCCTAAATTCTTATGTTGAAGCCCTAACTTTCAGTGCCTGTAAAGTGAATGTGATTGTATTGGAGACAGGATCTTTAAAGAGGTGATTAAGTTAAAGTTCAAGTTAGAGGTGAAGAAGGTGAGCTCTAATTCAATAGAACTAGTGTCCTTATAAGAGGAGGAGATTAGGAGACAGACACACACAGAAGGATGATCATGTGAGGACACAGGGAAAAGATATGCATTTACAAGCCAAGGAGAGAGACCTCAGAAGAAATTTACCTGCAATACATTCATCTCAGACTTCCAGCCTCCAGAAATGTCAGGGAGTCAATTTTGTTGGTTAGGCCCTGCAATTTTGTTGGTTAGTACCCAGTCTGGGGTACTCTGTCCATGTATCCCTAGCAGACTGATATAACCTTTCATCACATATCAGGGATACCTTATTTATGGTCCGGTATGAGGCTCCAGGCTGTAGGTTGTAAGGGAAATGCACAAGGGCCAGAGGTGATCCAAGGCAGCATTCCAGGTGAGTTACACTGCCTGCCCTGGATCCCTTGCCTTCTGTTCAAAGCCCCTTGTCCCTGGGGTCGCTGCCAAGTCTTAATCATGGAAAGGCCTGGTAGAAAAGAGGTGATGGAGGACCATGAAGACATCTCAGAGATATTCTCTGAACAGCATCCCAGTGATATGGGGTCTTGCTTCCAAATTTTATAAAGGCTATGCTTATGATTTAAGCATATTTGCTTTTGCCATATTGAGACTGGCAAAAGCAAGGTAAAATGTGGAGAAAGAGGGGGAAAGTCCAATTTAATCATAGTAATATATGGTAGTAATTCCACCTTTTATTTGCAAAATATGTTATAGATTATCAAATACTTAATATTGATGGGCATTATCAACACCATATGGTGGACAGAACAGGTACTATTACTCTTCTTCCCATTCTACAGATGAGGCAAGTGAAGGTGAGCATCTTGCCCAAAGTCATTCAAAAGAGTTAGATGTGGGTACAGACACAGATTTTGCACCTGGAGCTGCACAGTGTTCATGAGCATGCTCCCAATGTCCATTTCTTTTATGGCTCCCCCCTTGGTGAAATTTTTGAGATTTCCTCACCATCACCCTGGCTGGGGCTGGCACAGGGGCTAGCAAGGTGGCCAACAGTTGTGCCTGCCATTGGGAGCCCACCCACTGTCCCCTGAGTTCTTTCACTTTTTCCACTTTTCCATGGAAGAGGACCCTGTGATTTTGGCAGGTTGACAGCTATAAACACCCACTCTGACAGCCCTCAAGGCCTCCCAGCCAGAAGACAAACCAAGAGTCAAAGCTGGCTGTGTTTCCACCAAGCTCAGGGTGGCTCCTTTTAAAATGAAAGCTCGGCATGTTGCCTCCTTTTTAATTCACAGTGTATTGTAAAGTAAGAAGAAATGCGTTTTGCCCAGCAATGAGGTTTTCAGAAGGATCATTTTAAAGCAGGGCTGTACAATATTGCTGCTGGAAGGCAGGAGTATTTAAAGAATGTGAACTGCAATTCTTGTTTCTAAGCCCTTTATTTCATTTGCACAGTGCTAAGGCATTTGTCATTTCGTAGCTCTCAGGTCAAGTGCAATAAACTGGTGAGCAGCAGCCTGCCAGTGAAGTGAATTTGATTTTCAGTATTTACCAGTTCTTAGTAGGGAAGGCTGTCAGTCACCCTCTGAGCTTCTTGTTGCTCTGGGCTTTTTGCTTTTTGGTTTTGGCAGAGAAAATAGTTGGGTTTGGGTTTGGAAGCTGCTTCTGGGAGCAACACTCAGGTATTATTTGGTTGCTAAAGTTACTTCTTGGTTAAATGCTAGTTCCAATTCTTCCAAGCTAGCTTTCCTTTGGGGAAATACGGAAAACCCCAGGGCCTTGTACTCTCCTCTGCCCACAGTGTCTTCGCAAGTCAGGACCTTCCCATATTTGTGGAAAATCAGGGCAGGCTCATGCTCTGGCCCAAAATATCAAATAGGGCCAATTCTAAGAGTTTGGAGTCCTCTCCCTGATTTTGTAGTCGTTTAGGATGGGGAGTTAGATGCAAAAAGGGTGTGACAAACAGACCCTGAAGTGGTCCCCATCCCCATGGGTTCTGCTCCTGGTGTTAATGCTTCTGTATCATCCTCTCCCCTTGAGTGTGGGTTGGTCCTGTGGCTTGTTACTAATTGATAGACCATGGTGATGGCAAGGATCACATGACTCTATTCCATGAAATAGACTCTGACTTCCCAGCAGACTCACTCTCGCTCTCCTGGTGGCTTTGAAGAAGCCAGTTATGATGTTGTATCTGCCTATGGAGGAGGTCAGAGGACAGGTGTGGTGGTCTCAGACCCAGTGGGCAACCTCTAACTGGCAGCCAGTAAGAAATCTGAGGCTCTTAGTCCTACAATCACAAGTTAATAAATGTTTCCCACATATTGAGCAATCTTGGAAACACAGTCTTCCCCTGTCAGGCCTCCAGATATGAACAGCCTGACCTTCACCTTGATTGCTGCCTATGAGAATCTGAGCAGGCCACCCAGTTATACCATGCCCAGACTCCATAATGTAGATGGGTCTCATACAATCCATTGAAGGCCTTAGAGAAAAGATAGAGATCTCCTAAAAAGAAAGGAATTCTGCCTCCAGACTGTCCTTGGACTAAAGACTGCAATATTACTTCTTGCTCTATTTTCAGGGTTGCCAGCTTGCTCTGCAGGTTTTAAACTTGCCAACCCCATTATTATGTAAGCAAATTTTTACAAAGAAATCTCTCTCTCTCTCTCTCTCTCTCTCTCTCTCTCTCTCTCTCTCCACACACACACACACACACACATGCACACATATATACATATATGTGTATATATTATATATATTATATTATAACATATATGCATGTATATGGTGGGGCAAGAGTAGGTTTATAGTTGTGACTATGCAAAACACAAGATTTATTCTTGTATTATTAATTATTATATTATTTTCCATATGAACAGCTATAAACCTGATTCCCCAACCTGTACACACACACACACACACACACACACGCCTTATCTATTGGTTCTATTTCAGTGTGAAAATTCTGAGACTAGAAGTCTGTCTCCTCCTCATCTCTCTGAAGGCTGATTCAGATCTCTTCCCCCTTTCACTGTTGATCAAGTGTGAGACATGTAGTATGTCTCCTACATGAGGAGACCTTGTATGAATAAGGTTAATTTCAGAGGTACCACTCTGAACAGATCCTGATGCTACCAGATTCATGATCAAGACACTAAAACTCAAGGTAACATCCTAGCTGGCACCAGGACTCTAAGCAGAACCAACCCTCCCACCTTCCCCTTCTTGTTCCATGTCTCAGGGGATCTAGACCTTGGGAAAATCAGGATCCTGCTCTTTCCTCTAGCATGAACTTCTCCTAGAACCCATTCTTTCTTCTCCTTTCTAAATATGAAAGGTATTTATATTCAGACAATTTTGATCAAAACCATGGGTACACAGTGTGTGCATTTGACACCCTTAGCATTTGTCCCAGTGGCAAGCGTGTAGATGAAAAGGGCCTTCAATCATTGAGTTTATGTGAAAGACATTTTGTGAGCATGTTTAGGTGTCCCAATTTCCTTCAACTTGACAGGCTCCTGTGTTTGCCTCTGTGTATTAGGCAGAGCTGTTTTGGATGAATATTTCTTTTTTATATATCTTTGTTTGTTGGACTTCCATGCAGCTCAATTTTCTGGAATGTCTGGTTGTCTCTAGTTTTGAGGTATTTGTATTCCTTCTTAGTTGTGGAGGAAGACACAGCATGTCTACCTCGCCTTCATCTTGGCCAGAAATCCCCAGCTTCCTTTATTCCCCAGCATCGAACAGATATGAAATGGCAGGAAAGCATGCTATTTAGGGGCAGCCACATTCAGTCACTCTTCCTTGTGGTCTCCTCTTCCTTGAGCACCATACTACTGGGTGGCAAAGGTTGAGTGTGGTTGGCTCAGACAGTGCTGGGAGCTATGATGCCAGGTCTTTAGACTGAGAACAGAGTGATTTCTAGTGTGTGCTCAGGGCTGTGCTCAGTACATTGTACCCAGAAAGGACTCAGTTCATTAGGAAGAATATTGAGACCAGGAGGGGCATCCTATACCCTGGGAAGGCTATTCCACACTACCAGGGACGCTGTCCTCATGTTCAATCAGATCTGGTTAACCTCACTATCTAATGATCATCACTCATTTGGGCTTGGTGACAGTAAAAATGGTGCTAGTCTGAGTAACTGCCCTGTTATTTATATTCTTTTTAGGAAACATGTGTCCTCAATGATGAAATACAGTAGATTCTATCTAGGAGAAGGGTTCAGGAGCTGGTTCACACTTATCCACCCAGAAGCGCTTTCTCCCTGTTGAGAAATGGACTGTTTAGCCTGCAGTACCCAGCTTGAATCCTGAGGGTTGAAAGACTTCTGTAATTTTTCCAGGTTAGATTGTCCCATCAGAACCTTCATTCTGATATCACTAGGACAGAATCAGAGTCAGGTAACAACATTCTGAATCATTCTTCCTCTCCCTCGTGGATCCTCTGGAGCCATCTTGTCTTGAGTTCCTGTGGTTCAAGGATCAGGGCACCTGAGCTTGGAAAGCAGAGTAAGGCTGTGACAACTCCAAAGACAGTAGTTCCCATGATTCCCAGGAATCCCTGAGTCACACTAAAGTTCCAAGCAGCTAGTGGGCCAACTGCCAGTAGAAAATAACCACATTTTTGTTGTACAAGTACAAGAGTGATTTTTATCATTGATCAACATGGATGAACCTATTTGATAAGCTAAACAATGATGCATCTTCCCAAACAGACTTTGCTTTATAAAGCTGACTCAGCTCTTCAGTGGCTTTAGTGTAGGCACTGTGCTGAGGACAGAGGGAGAGCGACTATCTGAATAGCCACCTGTAGGTCAGCAGTCTGAGGGTCAGATACTAGGGCATCTCTTGTATGAGATGGAGAGAGATGGAGAGAGAGAGAGAGGAGGGGAGGATAGAGAGACACGGTGGGGCAGACAGACTTATTGTGAAAATGGAGAGGGACCGATGGGGAACTGTGGGGATGAGGAAGACTTGTTTGTTCTCAGAGCTGTAATCCAGGTAGAAGTCCCTCCACTTCTATTCCTTTTGCCCTTAAAACCAGTCACGGAAGTGCACAGATGTTCTAGGGAAGTGATTTGTGGGAATAGGATTTCCTTCTTTGTTTGGTGCTTTTTCATTCTTAAATCCCAGCTCTTTCAAATGAGCTTCTCAGCTCATCCCTGCTTCATTTTATCAAAAACTAGGTTCTCTCCATATTTATTAAGCTAAGAGCCAAATGTGCTCTTCCCTGCCACTGCAAACTACAGCGGATGAACAGACAATGGGAGTGAGGAGCTCTGAGTTCTACACCCTGAGCACTCATAGCCTCAGCATCCCGACCTCCTCACCCAGTCATCAAGTGGAACATGAACCATGTTCTCTGTGAAGAACATCTCTAGCTGTGCCAACACCCAAGACTACTGCCAAATACCTTCCAGAAGTCTTTGGCTTTTTCCAGTGGATGTTTCTAGTTACCTGGATGTCCTAATATAAGTTCTTTTGTCTTGCTTTCTCTCTCTCTCCTTCTCCTCCATTTCCTTCTCCTCCTTCTTCATCTTCTGGAACCCCAACAAATTTCCCTTTCTGAGGGTAATTATTGCATAGTCCTTAATTTGGAAACCATTTGTCTCCAACATGAATCGTATAATCAGGTTTTGGGGAAATATAAAATAAGGTTCCATGTATTAAGAATAAAATGTTCTCCAATAAAAAAGTTATTAAATAAAAAAAGTAAAATCTAAAAAAAGAATAAAATATTCTGTATTCCCTCCTCCATCTCACATATGGTAAACCTTTATACTTCTTACATAAAGAAAATGAACATTGCTGCCCTGGTGGGTGTGGTTCAGTGGATTGAGTGCTGGCTTGCAAATCAAAGGGTTGCCAGTTCAATTCCCAGTCAGGGCAAATGCCTGGATTGTGGACTGGGTTCCCAGTGGGGAAGAGTAAGAGGCAACCACATGTTGATGTTTCTCTCCTTTTCTTTCTCCCTCTATTTTCCTCTCTCTAAAAAAGAATAGATAAAATCTTTTTTAGAAAAGGAAGAAAATGGGCACTGCAGGTGAGTAGGAAGGGGAGGAGTGTGGAGCAGCTCTCCTCTGTGTCTGTTAACACAATGGTATAAGGATACCGCCCCTTTGACCCAGAGGAGAAAATCTTGAAATAAACACTGCAGTTGTAGTCCATTAAGTATTGGACTGTATATTCTTGCCTGTATATTCTTACACAAACAGATAGGCTCACCTATGACTAGACTGGGGTTGGGAAGTGTGCACAGAGAAAGAACATGGCTTGATTCACTTTCAGTACTGTCAGCATATGTGCATGTTGGGCTTTCTAACTTCTTTCTGTTTGCTGCTGCTTTGTGAAGCTGATGGGATTCTCTGGTTATCAGTTATATATATACTGATAGAAACCTAAGACATTTCAAGCAAATTCCAGGCATTTCTTAGCATGCTCTGAATCCCATAATTCCCAGGACTGTGAGTCAAGTGAGAGCAAGTCAGGTTTTGAGGCACAAACATCAGTGAAAGGAGTAGGGCCCAGGAGGAAACACGTAGCCTGTCAGAGGCTGCACTTTTAGAGACAGACCAGGCACAGGCAAGGGAGCTTCTTGCACATGCGTAGCTCCCTCCTTGTTGCACTTTCAGAAAGAAGAGACCTGACTCCCAGGAGGAAGAGTGTCTCCCACCCTTCCCCATCTCATTTGCTCCTCCGTACAATGGTAAGAGGTATTATCTACCTGATAGGAGGGGTCTGGACTCAAGTCTTTGAGAACATCTGAGCTCAGTATGGGGGATATGACCTATAAAAGGCTGCTTTATTGAATATGCCCTTATTTTTATTATCTCATCATACTTCCCTGCTATCTGCCTTCATAGTGCATTGATTTATATCACAGGCCTGAGGTAAAGCCCACACCTTTCTCCTAGCTACCTTCCTGCCAATTATGATAGAGCCCATTCTGTATCCTATACCTTGCAGGTTCCCCAACCAAGCCTGTGGTGGATGCAGCAGGAGCATCTTGAGTTACCCCAGGGTCTGTCTACCTGAGAGGATCTCAGAGGAAGTGACAAGTGGAGCACATTGTTCTTTTGGAGGGGCCAAGCAGAGAAGGATTTGGAGTCTGAGTTAATGAGGCAGGAACCACAGAAACCAGACAAGAGGGAGACATTTCAAAGTAGAGGCTTGGAAAGGGAGCCTAAGGAACCCTCCAGTCATGAGAACACATCTGGCAGTTGAATATCAGAAATATACTGATTAACAAGATTATCCCTGCTGCACCTCCAAGGGTTACTCCTGAAGGGAACATAAGGCCTGGGAGGGAAATGCGATGTGCCTGTTATGAGCTGCATATCTGTGTCCCGCAAAATTCATACGTTATAGCCCTAACTTCCAATGTGATGGTACTTGGAGATGGGGTCTTTAGAGACAATTAATGTTAAATGAAGTTGTGAGAAAAATGGAGTGCGGCCCTAATATGACAGAGCTGGTGCCCTTGTAAGAAGAGGAAAAGACCAGAGCCTTTTCCTTCTGTGTGCATAATGAGCACACAGTGAGAAGGTGGCCTTTGCAATCCAGCAGATTTCTCACTGGAAGCTGATCTTGGAATTCCGGGTTCTAAACATGGGAGAAATAAGTTTCTGTGTTTAAACCAACTGGTTTGTGGTGTTTGTTTGGCAACCTGAGCAGACTAAGACACTAGCCAAAGGCCCTGAAACCTGCACAACATTTGCTATGTCCCAAGGAGATTCTTAATGCTTTTTGCATAATCAACTAACTTAGTTCTCATAATTTTATCCTCACAAATCCATGAGATCAGCACTGTTTTCATCCTACAGTGAGATGAAAACATGGCATAAAGAGGTTAGGAAGTGTGTCCAAATTCATATGGTATGTGCAGCTCCTGGACCTGACACCCAAGGGATCTGGCTCCAGAGCCTGGATGGTTAACCAGTGGGCCTCAGTATCTCATGGGATTCTAATGGTAGGAACATTAGTCAAGGGCTGCACACTTTTGGTTCCCATGATTAGTGGCCTGAAGCTGCTGCCACTCCACCCTCTGAAGGACCATCACTTTCAGGTCAAGTCAACAGGGAAAGGAAAGTGTCATAGGAACTGATAGTCTGGAGAGCAGGGAAGGTACCGAAAAATTGGGCCTCCTGTTAATCCATTCTTTTCTCTACATGACCTTCTTGTCCTTTGTCTCCTATTCCTGAGCCCAAGAAGCTCTCTTGTCATGTCTATGAATGGACGGGGTGGGACCCATGACTCAACTTAGACGCAGAACTGGGGATACCAGAGGCCAGTTCCCCAGCCACAGGGCCATTCTGAGGAACCTTTCACTGAGTGCAGATGGCTGAAGTTTAACATTCCCTACCTGTTTCTTAGGAAGTGATATTTCACTGTCACCCATGGGTGCCCAAGGTGAGGGTGAGTGGGGACCAGTAGCAGAGGTTGCACGTGGTAACCCACTGCTCAGTGTAAGTGAAAATGGCAACTACTGTCAAAAAGACCACAATGCTCTCAGTTCCCCTAATACCGAAAGTAATATTTTAAAAGGAAGAGGCCAGAAGAAGCACAAAGGCAGTATGAGAACACCATCTGTGCCACTCAGGCTCCTTAGGGCATTTATTGAAACAAACAAACACTTGCAGGCACCATTTTCTGGGTGGAAAGCAGGAAAGTAAGGCTTTAGAATAACCACTACATCAGCTTTAATAGTAAAAGAGGTCCTGAGGAAAGCTGTTGGTGGAAAGAAGTATCTTTCAATATTGGTTTCCTTCTTTCTCTCTTCCTAATAGTTGACTTTTATTGGCCCAGAGGCATATGAAAGAAGGCTCAACATCACTAGTCATCAGAGAGATGCAAATTAAAACCACAATAAGATACCACCTCACACCTGTCAGAATGGCAATCATGAGTAAATCAACAAACAACAAGTGTTGCCGAGGATGTGGGGCAAAGGGAACCCTCATTCACTGTTGGTGGGAATGTAGGCTGGTGCAGCCACTGTGGAAAACAGTATGGGGTTTCCTGAGAAAACTGAAAATGGAACTGCCTTTTGATCCAGCAATTCCACTACTTGGACTATACCCAAAGAATCCTGAAACGCCAATTCATAAGAACCTATGCACACCTATGTTCATAGCGGCACTATTTACAATAGCCAAGTGCTGGAAACAGCCTAAGTGCCCATCGGTGGAGGATTGGATCAAAAAAACTTTGGTACATTTACATAATGAAACACTACACAGCAGAAAGAAAGAAGGAACTTGTACCCTTTGCAACAACATGGATGGAACTGGAGAGTATTATGCTTAGTGAAATAAGCTAGTCAGTGAAGGACAAATATCATATGATCTCGCCCATTACGGGACAATAATGAGCAAAACTAACAACAAGCAAAACAGAACCAAATATATGAATACAATAAATAGGCCTTCAGTGGTCAGGAGGAAAGGAGTTAGGGGGAGGGGGGAGGCAGAGGCAAGAAAGGGGAGCAGCTTAGACAAGAACCTAGTATAAAGGAACCATGGACATGGACAACAGGTGGGATTGACTTTGGGGGGAATGGGTGGGTGGGGAGGGGGATAGAGGGGAGCAAAAAGGGGATGGATGTAATACAACAACAATAAAATTAAAAAAAAATTTTTTTTCAGTAAGAATTTTGTGGATTGCATCTATGAATCAGAGCTAGTTAATAAAATTTTTATTTTATCAAGCATTGGAAATGACATTCCCAAAATCCAGCATGATGATACATGTATGCTGCAGTATAAGTACATACTTACTTTATTCGTTTAATAAGCCACAAAGTAGTAGTGGCTACAATGATAACATGCCTTTGCTGAATTAAGTGAGTGCTAATATATCAGGTGCTTTATCAAGCATTTTAGATGCATTATCTCAGTTATGCCTCCAGACAACCCTATGCATTGGATGCTTTTCTTGTCCTGTTTTTACAGATAAGGAAGCAAAAGAGATAAAGGGACAGACTAACTTGTCCAAAGTAGTTGGTGGGCACTTAGAAACCAGAAAGAAAGACCATACTTTGTAGGTAGCTGCCTAGCTGGAAAGTAGCAAATGCCCTGCTTCCTTCTGTGTGGCTTTCAGGACTGAGGTTATCAGAGTACCAATTAGAGGTTGGCCTAATTCTAATTGGTAGATCTGTGCCTTTTCTCATTCTGTTTTCTTCCACCTCTTTTTTCCCACTTTTCTGATTGTAATAGAAACATATATTTGCTAGCCAATCGCTCCCTGTTATGGACTAAATTATGTCCCCTTCCCCCAGATTCATATGTTGAAGTCCTAACTCCCAATACCTAAGATTGTGACTAGGCTACATTGGAGATAGGGTCTTCTGTACAGCAAAAGAAACCATCAACAAAATGAAAAAGGAACCCATTGTATGGGAGAACATATTTGCCAATGATACATCTGATAAGGAGTTAGTTAATTTCCAAAATATATAAAGAACTTGCATAGCTCAACACAGAAAGACAAAAAATCCAATTAAAAATGGGCAAAGGACTTGAATAGACACTTCTCCAAAGAGGACATCCAGGTGGCCCATAAACATAGACAACAGTGTGATGATGACCAGAGGGAAGGAGGGGAGGGTAGTTAAAGGTGGGGGAGAATGGGGACATTTGTAATAGTACCAACAATGAAAATAAAGTAAAATAAAAGAGGTAATTAAGTTTAAAGGAGGTCATTAGGGTGGGGTTCTAACCCAATATGACTGGCATCCTTATAAAAAGAGGAAATTTGGCCCTGGCTGGTATGGCTCAGTAGATTGAGTTCTGGTCTGCAAACCAAAGAGTCGCCGGTTCAGTTCCCAGTCAGGGCACATACTGGATTGCAGGCCAGGTGCCTAATTGGGGGCATGCAAGAGACAACCATAGATTGGTGTTTCTTTGCCTCCTTTTCTCCCTCCCATCCCCTATCTCTAAAAATAAATAAATAAAATAAAAAGAAGAGGAAATTTGGACACACAAAGAAACACCAGTAATGTATGTATATAGAGGAAAGACTATAAGAGGACACAGGGAGAAGGTGACCAGCCATAAACAAGGAAAGGAGAGAGGCTTCAGGAGAAGCTAGCCCTGCTGACCAATTTAATTTTGCACTTCCTGCTTTCAGCACCATGAGAAAATAATTTTTTGTTGTTTAAGACCTTCCAGCATATGGGATTTTGTTACTGCGGTCAGAGCTGACTAATACATTTGCAAAGTGTCAATAGTTGAACATGATTAGGTCCCAGTCATCATATCACAGACCTCTCAGTCCAGCGAGAGAGACAAGCTAGTTAGTAAATATTGGAAGTCTGGTTTGATGGGTGCTCTGAGGTAGCAACCCACAGAGACTGATGAAAAACTATAGAGCCAGGGAAGGAGTCAGGAGGGAGGAGGTGAAGGTGTGAGTAGTATCAAGAAGAAGATGGGATTATCAAGCTAACAAGAGAGAAGACACTCCAGGAAGAGACAGCAACAGGGACAAAGAAAGCTGAAATTTCAGGAATAATCAAGTATCGTAGGTCCTTGACAATCTCAGATTTAACACTCACTCTTTTGGCATTACTTGGCATGTACTAATCTTTAATTTTGCAAAGAAACAAAGGTGAATATGAGGGAGGGTGAGGGAGCAGTCCTCCTTCCCTGTTAAGTGAACTTTGGCACTGCGATCACTCATCCAACACAAACATGTCTTCAAACTCATAAAGACTCTGTGAGTAGCTATGTTACGGATTAGGAAATTACATGTTAGAGTGATATTCATTATTCATGACTGAGCATTTATGAAAGTCTCTAGGTGAGTCTCTTGTGGATGTTAAGGGTCCTTGTAGGTCTGAGATTAATATCAACCTGTGTTTATAAAGTATATGTTCATTTCCCTTCATTGTTCCTTGGTTAATTCAGCTATTCACCTAGCACTTTTTTTTTTTTTTTTTTACTGAGAATTTCTACTCTGTACAAGGCACTGAGCTAAGTACACAGTGCTGACACACCCATGATCTCTACCCTCCTAGAGCTCACAAACTAACGAGACCAGGCAGTAACAAGGAAGCTGACATACATGATTCCTAATAGTGATAACTGCTACTAAGGAAAAGAACCTAGTTCTGTGGGAAAAATACCTGGTGGGTACACAGCAGGGGTGAGCAAAGAGCTATCTGGGGAGGTATAGGGTGAGTAAACTGGTCCTCCCTGTGGGTGGAGGAAGGAGCATGAGGGCTCTGGGATTGGTGCTAGGTATGTTGGAGGAATGGAGAGCAGAGTGTAAGGAAGAGGTAAGAGGGGCCAGATCAAGTACTATGGACCACCGAGGGTTTTGGAGTTTAGCTACCATGAAATCCAGAGCCTCAGGGGGCTTAATTAGGAAGTACCGGGATCCCACTTCCACTTTAAAATCATCCCTCTGTCTCTCACATAGAGAGTGGATGGGAGGTGTACACATGGATACCCAATCAGAACACTGGTTCCCAAACTTGGTTGCAGATTGGAACCCCTTGGAGACTGTAAAATAATACTGCTATCTAGGACCCTGAACCCCTCCTTGCCCCTTCCCATGCATTCTGATTTAAATGGCCTAGGATTTTAAAATGCTTCTCAGGTGAGTCAAATGCAGAGCAAAACTTGAGAACTTCTGAATCCAAAGCTTCAAGATATAAGTCAGTATAGATCTGATAGCTTTAGCCATGAAAACAAAAGTCATAAACAGATTAGGTGAAATGCATTTTAGAAGTAGAAATAGCAGCTTAGTCAGATGAATGGGAGAAGAGCAAGAGAATTTAAAGATTACTCAAAAGTGAAATCTGAGGTACATACAGATAGACATTTGGAAGGTATCAATATCTGGGTTGGTATTTAAAACCAACAGAAAGAGAAGCAGATGGATGTAATACAACAACAATAACATTAAAAAAAAGAAAGAAAGAAAGAAAGAGAAGCAATCACATGAAAGAGAACATGAGTGAAGGAGAAGGAGGACTTGATTTTAATGAGGAGAAGGAAGAGTCTTGATTACAGGGGGTCAAGGTGTAAATGGGACACGTGGAGGTGTCTCCTCCATTCTAACTCAGGAGACCATTGCAGATTGGGCAGTTGGTTGGGTTTGGATAAATGACAGTGAAGGAGTTGCCTGCAGAAGTAACTGGGAAAGGCCAGGAATGGAGGAAATCACAGAGTGGTGTGTTACTGTCTGTGATGGAGTAAAACAACAAAAAAGAGTAGAGTTGGATGAAGAAAGGAAGTATCCACTGGTTGTTGAGGGTTGTTGAGGGTTGTTGGTGACTGATGAGAGAACTTTCAGGTATGGCTAGGGACAGAAGTCAGCACAGAGTATGATAAAGGGTGAATCAAAGCTGAAAAAGATGGAGCTAATGTGTGTAGAAAATTTTTTTCAAGAAGATAGGCTAAGAGAGACAAGGGGATGAAGTAGTGGCTAAAGGGAGCTGAGGGTGGGTGTCAGAAGTTGAAAAGTACCAAAACAAGATTGTGTGACAATAGGAATGCTTCCTCAGCTTAGAGGGAGAAAGCAAGAGAATGTTCAGGGGTAGGGGATAAGGAGGGAGAATATGAATCATGGGAGAAAAGTCCTTATGCAGATGAGGTCCTGAGCCATGAGGTGGGGGTGGGGGGATGAAGGATGGCCACTGATAGGAGGAGTGATGTTCCCTCCATTTTAGCAGGAGGAATGAAGAAGGTAGCTTTGTAAATTAGTTATGGGAAAATGAGAGCAATTATATATATATATATATATATATATATATATATATATATATATATATATATATATGTGTGTGTGTGTGTGTGTGTGTGTGTGTGTGTGTGTACGCCTGAGGACATTTTTTCCCATTGTTTTTAGAGAGAAAGGGAGAGAAAAATGGCTAGAAACATCAGTATGAGAAAGAAACACTGATCAGTTGCCCCCTGCTCATGCTGGGACCTGGGATGGAAGGAATCAAACCTGAAACCCTTCAATACAGGACAGTGCTCCAACCCCCAGAGCTATAGCAGTTAGGGCAAAATTAGAGCAATTTTAGCAGATAGGGGTAGGGATGAGGAGGAGAGGTGGAAGGCTTGAGGGCTTTAGAGAAGACATGAATAGTCATTAGGGAGAGGTGAGAACCCACTTCTCTGAGAGTGTTTTGGGTCTAGGGCAGCACTGGCTGTCCATTTGAGGATAAAGATTATACATTTATAGTGAGTACCAAAGTACACCTTTTTTCCCCAACAGTAAGGCCTAAAGGCACAGAGAAAGGAGATGGTGGGCTTCATCCGTGGCTGGAATTGATAGGTCTTTGGTGATTTTAATAAGAACAGTGTTAATAAAGATGGGAGGAAAGAGACCACGTTGAGGGTATTGAGGAGAAACAACAGGTGTGAGGGCCTTGGAGGTGTGTGTTCGATCTTCCCTCAAGACGCTCTGCTGATAGCACATTCCAAGTCCTCCCTACATGCTCAACTTGAACTTGCTCTCCCAGGCTGCCCATAGCCAGGAGTCTGGGTACTTGTGTAATGGTAGGAGTACTAAATTTACTTTGGATTTTTTTAAGGATTTTTAAAAATTTTTATTAGTTATTTTTAGATAGAAGAGCAAGGAGGGAGGAAGAAAGAGGGAGAAACATCAACATATGGTTGCCTTTCACCTACCTCCAGCTGCAGACCTGGCTGGAGACCTGGCTTGCAACCTGGTTATGTGCCTTGGCTGGGAGTTGAACCAGCACCCCTTGGGTTCACAGGCTGGCACCAATTCACTGAGCCACCAGCCAGGGCTTACTTTGGATTTTAAAAATAATGTTTATATGAGTTTTTATTGCTGCATGAAAAATTACTACAGGCCCTGGCTGGTGGTAGCACAGTGCAAGAGGCGCTGGCCTGTGAACCCAAAAGTGGCTGGTTCAATTCCCCAGCCAGGGCACATAACCAGATTGCAAGCCAGGTCTCCAGCTAGTTCCGTAGCTGGAGGCAGGTGAAAGGCAACCATACATTGATGTCTCTGTCCCTCTCTGCCTCTCTCCCTTCCCCTCTCTCTAAAAATAATAAATAAAATCTTTAAAAAAATTTTTTTAAATTACTACAAATGTAGTAACTTCAAACAACACATTTATTATCTCAGTTTTAATGGGTCAGGGAGTCCAGTCATGCTTAAGAGTCTCACAAGCTGCAATCAAGGCCACCTCTGGGGCTGGGGTCTTAGAATTCTAAGTACAGGTACTTGCTGGCAGAATTCATTTCCCTACAGCTGCACAACTGATGACAGCTTGCTCCTTCAAGGCCTGTGAAGGTACGGAAAGACTAAGCCTCCCTTTGATTCATTCTGTGTGTGTGTGTGTGTGTGTCCTCCTTGGCTTTTGTCCCCTCTTCTTGAGCCCAGGATGGCTCTCTAGTCATTCCTAGAGCTACACAGGCTGGAAGCTGTCACTTAATTGAGCTGTAGAACAAGGACTTCTAGAATAAGGAGAGAGCATCTCTGAAGCTTTGATTTTCTTACCTCTAGACCCACTTTTTTTTTTTTAAGATTGTATTTATTATTTTTAGAGAGGGGAAGGGAGAGAGGCAGAGAAGGAGAGAGACATCAATGTGTGGTTGCCTTTTACCTGCCTCCAGCTGGGGACCTGGCTAGAGACCTGGCTTGCAACCTGGTTATGTGCCTTGGCTGGGAACTGAACCAGCGACCTTTGGGTTTGCAGGCATTATCCACTGAGCCACCAGCCAGGGTCCTAGACCCATTTTTAAAAGGTTCACTTCATTAGGTCAGGCCTAGCTGGGATAATCTCCCACTTTGAACAACTTAAAGTGAACAGAGTAAAGACTTTATTACACTGTAAAATCTCTTTACCTTTGTCATATAGTATAATCTCATTGGTGATATTCACAAGTCCCACCCACACACCAGGGAAGGGTCTTCACAGGCCAAGTACACCAGAGGACCAGAGTATCTGGGGCCATTATAGAATTCTGCCTACCGCAGCAGAATGAAAAAAATTTTTAGATGTTCACTTTTCTTTTCTGATTGCAAAAGCTATATATATCCATAGGGTAGTATTTGAGATCTACACAGATGTACAAAGAGGGTAATTGAAATCCAATCATAATATTATTTCTCTCCTAAAATATGAACATCATCATAATTTTTACTAATTCTCTTTATATAATGAGACTGTAATTTAAAATGAAAAAGTTGCCATTAGATTGAGTTCTTTGAGAATATGAATATTTTTCCATTTAATGAACATGGATTCAATGTATTTATTTTTTACAACATGGTTGCTTCCAGTTTTTAACTATTATTAATAATTTGGATGAATTCATTCCAGCATATCTAAGTGTTTGTTCAGAACTGTTAATTTGAAGGTTTGAAGCAGAAAGACTTAATGTGGTGGGCACAGAGGCCAATAGGAAAAAAACAATTTGACAACAGGTGGGATTGACTTTGGGGGCAATGGGTG
>PVIW01009733.1:0-29008 GCA_004026585.1 Noctilio leporinus | reverse complement strand
TGGAGATGTGTTGGGATTGGGCAGAAAGGTGAAGTAGAAGGATGGGGGAGTTAGGGGCTTCATGATAGAGGGAGAGAGGAGAGAATCCCCTTCGGGAGATCTGGCAGCTGAGCAGGCTGCCCTGGGCTGACAAGAAAGCTGCCTATAGCAAAGAACTCAATAAAGTGATTTAAACCATATTGATCTCTATGTCTTTGTGAGTTTGAGTTTAATTTGGGGGGTTGGCTTACTTTAGGGCAAAAACTTGGTATTTATGTGCAGTGGCAAGTCAGAGCTCACTAGAGTGTCTGTCACTCGGGCTGACCTTAGTGACCGTGGGAAGGTCTTACAACCCTGTTCTAGGACATTGAGTTCTGAAAGTGCTGGTAGGGCCTTGCAGCTGTGCTCACGTTAATTTTTTCTTTAGAATGGGCAGACACAGGAAGGCAGCACCTTGTACTTCTTGCTGATTTTTCTAGCAGAGTATGTGTGTGTGTGTTGGGGGGTGGGGGGTTGGTGCAGGTGTGGGAGGAGAGTAGAGACCAGGAAAAGAACAGGAATAATGAGACAAATATCAGGGATCCCTACATTGGGCCACTGGGAAATGCTGGGGAAGGTGGCCATTGGTAAAGTTATGTCTAATGAATGAGATGTGTTTCATCCCACTCTAGGCAGCACACCTGTGTTCTTTCCAGTGGGAGCCATATCTCCAACAACAGTTTATGCCCAAGCCCTTTGCTGTGTTATGTCTCTGTGGGAACAAATTGCTATTCCCCTTAAAGACAGTGTGGCCTTATGACTCCCTTGCCAAGCAGCCCAGTGGGCTCTTTCTCTCCTTCCCCTCTAAGCTCTCCTGTGAGGTAGTCATGAACTTGAAAGAACCAACTCACAGGAGAATTAATGCCCAGGGCATCAAGCTCTAGCCACATCTCAAAGGAAGTGTTGCTTTCTCTTTATGGTTTTGTAGTCTCAGTGAGGCATCTAAGCCAGCTGTGGGAAGTGTGAGTGTGTATTTTGAGGAGTGACTCACTTGGTGGTCTGACCATAGTAAATCTCCAGGAAGTGGTTCCATTCCTAGCACTTCCAAATTCTGTGCTTTTCAACTTTACAATTATGATACTCAGAGGACAAGGCACAGGTGTAGATCAGTGATTCTCAGCTGGGGGGTGATTTTGTTTCTCAGGGGACATCAAGCAATTGTCTGGAGACCTTATTGATTGTCAGTATTAGGGGAGTGGGTGGAAAGTGGGTGGAGTTTGCTGCCCATCAAATGTGTAGAGGCCAAGGGATTCTGCTAAACATCCTACAATGTACAGGACAGCTCTCATAACCAAACATTAATTTGCCCAAAATATCAATAGTGCCAAAGTTAAGAAACCCCAACATAGACCAAAGTATTGCCACTACTACCAGGATACCTGGACTCAGAGTTACAAGATAGAAAACAAAATTTGCATGGGAGCCATCTGCCTGAAGTCTACTTAGGGAAAGAACCATGACCTTCTTTCAATACTTGCCCTGAAGCAATATCAGTCAAATACTTCTAACACCCTCATGGGGGGGCGGGGGGGAATGTTTGAATCTATTGATTAGGGGTTAAAATATCATTTACATGACAATGAAGTACTTGAAGCAAAGGAAAATCTGGGCTAGAACTGCCTCACTTAGAGCAGTATTCTTAGAGAAATAGCCCTAAACTGGTAAAATGAATACTCACCATCCTTCCCATTTCCATTTGCTCCTTATGCAGCAATACTTTCAGTCTAAGGCAGGGGACCTAGAGATGGCCTCCCTTTGGGCAACTTATGCTAAATTAGTTTGTGAACCCTTTGGGTACCAATTTCTCTAGTCTTTCTCCATTATGGTGCCTATGGGACCAGTAGTGAGAAACAGTGTCTTAAGTTATCAGCTCATAAATTTAACTTATAACAAATAGTTTTTACTGTTTTTAGAAACGTTCCCACTTTAATGTGATATCTGGGGTTTAAAGAACCCCTAACCAGAAAATGGCTTTATGAGCCCTGAAACCATCGTGCATACCTGTCTGTGGGTTCTGTTACCTGAAGAGAGAATCCATTGATTTTATCACATTTTCCAAGGAGCCTTTATTTCAAATATTAAGAACCATTGGGAAAAAAAAAAAAAAAAAAGAACCATTGTTATGGATTCATTCATTCATCAAATATTTATTGAGTGCTTATATGTGCCAGCATTGTGTTGTGCACTAGAAATGAAGAGGACTAGATGGTAATAAGTCATCAATTGGAAATTAAAAAAATAGGAAAGAGTATAAAGAGGAAAGTATAAAGTTAATCAAAATGCATTGAAGAAAGTAATTGAAAAATTTGAAAAGTCTAAAAATATTTTCTGCTTGATATTGATGGACATTTTTATTTGTACATGCACACCCTTGGTAACAATACTATAGCAAATGGAAACAAAGCAGGGGGAAAGTTATGATGATGGATATTTAGATGAAGTGGATTTTTATCTCTAATAAAAATCTTTAAGCTGCTGACTCTGAAAATAGAACCAAATTTGTTCCCCCAAAATAGTTTTTAAATTTAATTGTTAGGTAGATCGATCATCTGTGTTCACTGCAGTTTATAATGGGTTTTTGGAATGATATTAAACTGAAAGCTTACTTTCACAAAGGTAGAGGTAAGCTCTTATGTCTGCTACACCATGAGGGCTTCTGTTCCAATTTTCTTTACTGTAAACCCTTATGTTTTACCTTCATATATAGTTGTACAACCTGTTTGCTAACCCAGTCTTGACCCTGAGATTTGGCATGAAAGGAATGGAGGTGGGTAGGGGTTGGGGAGCTCACTGTTCATGAGACTGTCATAGAAACCTGGACTCCAGACCATAGGATAATCCTGGACCTTGTCTGTTAGATTCATGATTTCAAGCTAATGAAAAAGACTTCCTTTCTCCTTTGGGACTTGTAGTTTATATTTTTTCACACGCACATTGACTTACTCATAGGTCTTATGAATAAAAACTTTCAGTATAAATTTTGTACACTCTAAGGTAACCTGCATTTCCCTTTCACTTTCAATAAGAAAAGTCATATGAGCTTAAAGTTCCCATACGTAAGGATATTGAGTTCATGCCACTTGCCTTGGGGATGCTTAGAGTCTATATTTTATAGCATTTAGAAAGCACCTGAGGATTTATGTAGCAAATCCAAATGTCTTACTTTAAAGATGAGGAAACTGTGGATCTGAGAAGCCAAGCTAGAAAACAGGAGAACCAAAACTACACTCTCTATCCTGACTTCTTTCCCAGAGCTCTTGTCATAATACTAAATTTTTAGAACATACAAAACATCAAAATCTACTTTTCTTTAGTCCCTTTTCTTCAAAATTTTTTTTTTCCTTCCCTGGCTGGTAGCACAGTAGATAAGGTGCCTGCCTGCAAACCCAAAGGTTGCTGGTTCAATTCCCAGCCAGGACACATAACCAGGTTGCAAGCCAGGTCTCCAGCCAGGTCCGTAGCTGGAGGCAGGTGAAAGGCAACCATACACTGATGTCTCTGTCCCTCTCTGCTTCTCTCCCTTCCCCTCCCTCTAAAAATAATAAATAAAATATTTTTAAAAATTGTTCTTTTTTTATTGTTGATACTACTGCAGATGACCCTCACTTTCCCCCAACTTTGTCTACTCTGCCCAGCCCCTGCCTTCCATTCTCTTGGTCATTACCACACTGTTATCTATGTCTATGAGTTATGCATATATGTTCTTTGGCTAATCCTTTCACCTTCCCCTCACTCTTTCCCCTCTGACATTGGTCATTCTGTTCCATGTATCCATGCTTCTGTTTCTATTTTGTTCATTAGTTTATTTTGTTCATTAGATTCCACATATAAGTGAGATCATATGGTATTTGTCTTTCTTTGACTGTCTTATGTCACCTAGCATATTAGTCTCCAGGTCCATTAATGCTATTGCAAAGGGTAAGAATTCCTTCTTTTATTTATGGCCATGTAATATTCCATTGTATAAACGTGCCACCTTTTTAAATCCACTCCTGACAGTGCCTGGCTTACAGTAAATGTTAGTTTCCATATTGCAAAGAGGATCAGACCCAGTACACCTAAGATCAACCACTTCACCTCCCAGTCAGAAGAAAGCAAGTAGGCATGCCCAACAGCCCAGTTTCTTGGCTAATGGGTAAGTAGAAGGTGGTCTCAAAAATGACAAATGCTTGTTAGATGCAGGCATAGGAGAAAGAGGGAATGGGTGTAATGGCTTAATCTGCTCAAGGGGCTCTATTTCCTCCAGTGAGACCAGGATCCTGCTTCTCTCTTCTCCAGTGAGACCAGGATCCTGCTTCTCTCCTCTATAAGAACTCTGATCCCTCCTTTTCTTATAAGGATACTAATCCCATCTTAGGGTTCCATCATAATGACCTCATCTAAACATAATTACCTCAATGATTTCCCCAGCACCAGGGGGGCTACATGCTTCTCAGGTGCTACAACCTTAGCAAAACCTCAGCAAAAAGGTCATGTCATAAAAATTTCTTTGGTCTGTAAGGGTAGGACAGCAGACTATTCCCTAAGAGCTGTTCTCCCTTTGTCCATTGAAATAGAAGTTTTAACCTGGGCACTGGCTGCCAAGGACAAAGAAATAATACTCTCCAGCTCCCTATGGTCCTGTGACTGACTTCTGGCCAGTGGGACATAGGGAGCCAGGCTGAGTGAAGTTAGTCTCAGTGGGATGGGGACACTCTTCCTTCCCTTTCTTCTTTCCTGCTGGGTGGAATGCCAATGTGACAGGGAGTCCTCTTAAAAACAAGGGTGAGAGAGGGTGCTAAGATAAAGACTGACAGAGCAAGAAGTTTGTCATAGTCACTTGAGACACCACAACAAAATACCATGAGCTGGGTGGGTGGCTTAAACAACAGACATTTATTTGTCCCAGTTCAAGAGGCTGGAAGTCTAAGAGCAAAGTGCTAAACAGTCTGTTTCCCTGGTGAGGATCCTCTTTCCGGTTTGCAGATGGCCACCTTGTTGCTGTGGCCATCTCATGTGGCAGAGAGAAAGAGCTCTGGTGTCTCTTCCTCTTCTGGTACAGACACTAACCCCCATGGGGCAACACCCTCATGACTTCATTTAAACCTAATCCCCTCCCTAAAATGCTGCCTCCCAAAGCCATCACACTGGAGGTCAGGGCTTCCCTATGTGAATACGGAAAGGACACACAGATTTAGCCCACAATAAGGATAAACTTCCCGAGCCCTGGCTGGTGGCACAGTGGATAAGACACCGGCCTGAGAACCCAAAGGTTGCTGGTTCAATTCCCAGCCAGGGCACATAACCAGGTTGCAAGCCAGGTATCCAGCCAGGTCTGTAACTGGAGGCAGGTCAAAGGCAACCATACATTGATGTATTTGTCCCTCTCTGCTTCTCTCCCTTCCCACCTCTCTAAAAATAATAAAGAAAATCTTTAAAATATAAATAAAAGATAAACCTCCCAAGCAATATCTCATGCCAGTTTGGACTTTTACTTCAGAAAAGTAAATTTCCAACTTATTAGGCCACATTTGGGGCCTCTTTTGCATCCAAACAAACATACAATATAATAGTAATTTAGTTTTGCTATTACTGACCTCACGCTTGATGTTTTCCTCTGTCATTTGTGTGATAACAGGATAAATACCCACTCAATGACAACATGCAAAGATTTTTCACCATACACAAATGTCTAGGCAAGAGGTGAAGTTTATATACAGCTCTCCCTATGTATGACTGGTACAGTCTCACCAAAAAGCAGCTCTGGTGGTGTTGTGAATGATTCACTGGGTAACTTCACAGGGTCACAGACTGCAATGCCCTGGGGAAGTGCATTCTGCCCAGTGGACCATGGCAGACACTCATCTGACCCAGAAGCCTTTTGTTTTTGTCATTGGAAGGGAGGGAAGAAGGATGAGCATGACAGGGAGTCAGTAAAGGGGTGCTACCTTCCTTTGCTAGGGCTGCCGTAACAAAGTATGTTGGGGCTCACCTGGGAAAACATCAAAATTTGGAGTTCCACAAGGGCCAGGCTAAATCCGTAAGTCCCCACCGGAAGAACGGAAATGCTGGACACATACATGTTTCCATGTTATAGCCAGTGGCCCAGGGGGAGAGGGAAGTAGGCCATGGGAAAATGCTTCGGTTACTATGAAGCCCAGCCTGTTCCCTCACCTGGCCTAATCCTTTGTTGTATCAAATACAGAAGTTTTTAAAATTTGAATGCACATCCCTACCTGAGTGAGATCTCCCTGCCCCTTCAGTTGTTTTTTCTCTTTCCTTATAATTAGCATTGATTAGCATTGAGTGACAAACTACATACCTTCAAGTTTAATCCTTTCAATAAAGGATCTTTGTGAACAAAGAACTAGGCCTTTGGCCTTGAGCCCTGGCCAGATCTTCTCCCCCTTACACACAAGCTATTTGGGACAGTTTTATTTCATCCGTGGCATGCGGCGGGGGGTGGGGGGTGGGGGGGTCTCTGTGGGCAGGGGTCCCCCACAAAAGTATCACAAACTGGGTGGCTTAAACATTAGATCTTTACTACCTCACAGTTCTGGAGGCTGGAAATCCAAGATCAAGGTGTCAGCAGGGCTGTGTGCTCCTTCTGAAGATGCTGGGAAGGATATGTCCCAGGCCCTGCTCCCAGTTTCTGGTAGTTCCTTGGCTTAGGACAGCGTAACTTGAATTTTCACATGACTTTCTCCATTCTCCCTGTGTGAAAAATGTGCCAACATTTCACATGTCTCTGTCCAAATTTCCTACTTGATAGGGACACCAGTTGTATTGGATTAGGGCCCATTCTAAAGACCTCATCTTGACTAATTACATCTGCAATGATCTAATTTCCAGATAAGGTTGCATCCTGAAGTAATAGGGGTTAGGGATTCAACATATAAATTGGGGCTGGTTCCTGGGGACACAGTTCAGCCCACAGCAAAGGATAAGAGCTGACAGAATATTTCTGCCAAATTATTCTTGCCACATGCAGGAGAGGGGCATCAAAGTATATCATAGACATCCACAGAGAGCCAAGTGTACTTCAGCCCCTTGAGAGGGAGCAAGGTCACGTTTCTTTATGGTCTGCACAGTGTACCTTTGATTGCACTGAATGTTTTCTGCATTTCAGCATGGCCCACAGTATTCAGGCTTGCAGAATAGTAAGTGGAGACCCAGAATACAGAAGCCAGGTGTTCTGCCTCCTTGTCTGGCCCACTGTCCCTGGGGGTGACATTCCAGCTGCCTTTCCTTTCTGCCTGGGAGCCTTGGAGAAAAACAATTACCTGATCTGTCTGGAGGCCAATACCAGACGTGATGTATTTATTCTTTCTCAATGATAAAAATAGTGCATTCTTATTAGCTAAGTTGAAACCAACATAAGTTGAAAGCATATAGGACTATCACCCATAATTCCAAAGACCCAGACAACCCCCATTAAATTTTGACTCATATTTTATCAATTTTTGTCTTCTTTTCTATGTATGTTTTATAGTCTGGTCAATGATCTTTATTTAACTATATGCTTTGACTCTACTTTCCATGCTTTTGCTTAACTTCTCTTGGACATGGAGTTTGCTTCTAAATTTTTACTATTATAAATATGGCAAACTACATCTTTGAACAGAACATCTTTCATCCCTGGATAAGTTCATGAAACTGGAATTGCTAGAACTAAGACTTGAAACTTAAAAACAAAATTATGTTATATTCTTGCCAATTTGCTTTCCAAAAAGGACGTGCCGGCTCTGGTTCCCTCCAGCACTGTAAGATAACTCTTGTTTCCTTACACTTAGCAGTGGACAGCCAAACTTTCTGAACATCTCTGCTACTTATGATAGCTAAAAATGGATTTTTTGCTTTTTATTTGCATTTATTTGATTGTTACTAAGGTTATCATTTTTCATATGTTTTAAGCCATTTGTATTTTCTATCTTTTAAGGTTTTAGTATTGAATTGAACCAGGTATAATAAACATTTTTGTAGGTCAAATAATTATTGACTGTCAACTCAAACAATTTTTTTTTCAAATGCATTAAGAATATAAACCTGTAGATATATTGGTTATAAATATTTTTGTTGTTGGTTTGATATAGATGTTTTCATTTCCAAAATTAGGACCCAATTATCTGAAAAGTATTTGCATAACCAAGATGCCATGCTATGATTTTCATGGACCAATTTATTAATTTCATGAGTTCCTGCTTTATATGTCATTTCTACAATTTCTTCTCCCCCTGGACCTCAGCTATGAGACTGGAAAGGCGCATTTTTATGATGTAGATAAAGGCTTGGCATCAACTTTGGAGATAGAATAGGAAATGTCTTGGAAGAATTATAGGTGCCAGTAAAACAAGTAAGAAAAATAGTATATTTTCATTATGGATGATGTATTCTTAGAGTAAAACAATTAACACTGTAGCCTAAAATCATTTGGAGGCTACAAATGATTACTTACTGCAGCACCTCAAAGGCTCTTTAAGGAAAAAGTGAACCTGGCCTATGCTGAGGATGCACCTTGTATGCATGACAACTCAGAATTGCCTGTGTCTCGCTCTTCGCCAAGATGAAGACAAAGCCAGACCATCTGGCTTTGCAACAATTTAATGTCTTCTCTTTCCTATAGGTAGATA
Source organism: Noctilio leporinus (assembly GCA_004026585.1). Taxonomy (NCBI): domain Eukaryota; kingdom Metazoa; phylum Chordata; class Mammalia; order Chiroptera; family Noctilionidae; genus Noctilio; species Noctilio leporinus. The sequence continues at coordinate 20,381 of PVIW01009733.1, read as the reverse complement.
GAGAACCATTTGAGAGTAAACTCTCAAGGCTGCATGTTGCACACACATTTTTAAACATCTAAAAAGAAAAGAGAACTACTATAATCATGAGCCTCAAGTCGCTTGTCAAGGCTGAGTTAGTGGTAAAAGGAATGAAAGTGCTGCTTCAATAGCCATGAGTATTTTAGAGATTAGTTATAAGCATTTACATTTTAGCATCTGATGTTTAAGACCATCAGCTGTAGAATCCATTTCTGTCTGCTTGTGTTCACATGGAGGGGTGGTAGGGTGGTACCCACCATCAGAGCTTCTTTGAGCCTCTGGTTAAAATGATTCATACCAATTCTCCCTTGACCTTAAGTACTTTTTCATGTCAAGTATTAATTATTTTTCATAAAGCTGGGAAGCAAATCTCGGCTCCACCCATGTCCAAACCTTTGAATCAACACAATGGATCTCACTGCCTTTCTAAAGAGCAAATTTAGTCTGCATTTTATATTCACAGCATGGTTCTCAGGAGAGGAACTGAGACATTACAGATGAGGTGTCTGCAAATATAGTAAACATTTTGTAGATGAAGATGACATCCCTGTCCTGCCTTCAAAGAGGATCTGCTCACAGTTGGCTTTCTCAGGGGGACCACCACTACTGTCACCTGGCTCCCATTTGTCAGACACTGGCCAGGCAGTGGGTACCACCAGTGAAGAAAACAAAAGCTTTCTTCTATGCAAAGCGAACTGACCCATTCACAAATCCCATGAATCAAACCTGCAACTTTAGCTTTCCTGGCAGCAGCCATAGACTAATGCAGCTAACAGGGAGAAACTGTTTCCAAGTCACGTAAGAACAAATCCTTCAGCCCACTCAGGTCTGTGCACAGAGTTCAATCAGCTGCACCCCTCCCCTCTCCCCCCGCCCCATGTACACTGGGCCTTGCTTGAGCTGGACTCAGAATTGTGAAGATGACTTATGCGTGTAACCCAGATGTTTTTTGTAACCCAGAGCCCTGGAAACAGCTATTACCTAAAAACACATGTGTTTCTAGGGGCCTAAGTAAAATGTGACCAGAATGGTCTGGAGTTGTCCCATTACTAAGAAGCTTGAGGCCCAACCCTATTTCTCCATTTCCTCCCTGCACTGTTGGGCCCCACTCACCAATGGGGCAAAATCCTAACAGCTGTGGTTGTAATTAGGGCTCATTGTAAATGCTTTGAATACAATTATACTTAACACAGGAACAGTAGAAAAATTTGAAAGAGCAAGAAGAACAGAAAGAAAGAAGCTGGTAATAGCTTGAAATGAGTACAATTGTCTTTCAGTATCTGCGAGGGATTGGTTCCAGAACCCTCCACAAATTCAAGTCCCTAATATAAAATGGCATAGTATTTGCATATAATATTATTTGCATGTGGGCTACAGTAGGGTACACCTACACATCACTTCATTTTCATGGATTCAGTGTAGTGCTCTGCATGTGGCAAATTTAAGTTTTATATTTTTAGAATTTTTTGGGATTTTTTTCCCCAATATTTTTGATTGTAGGTGGTAGAATCTACTGATGTGAAACTGGCAGATACCAAGGGACTTCTGTTTGTGGAAAATGCAATTGTATCTTCAAAATGATAACATTGTCTCCTATTTGTTTTCCACCCAAGTTCATATATATGTATTGTACCCTCACTGGTGTCTAAAGCTCCCCCTTGGAAGAATGTTAGTAGCGAAAAGAGGCTAGTTTATGCAGCTGTGGTATAAATCTTTCCTTAAATCAACTGCACAAATGCATTTGTCCTCCCCATGGGCCTGGTACCAAATAATGAAGGACATGTGATGTCCTTCCTAAATTCTCTCAGCGACACCCCGCCCCCCACCCACTGGCTCCTGGCTTCCACCCCCTCTCCCTAACCCTCTCCGCCCAAACCCTTCCTGAAAGCTGCAGTTACAGGAATCCCTCTCCCATCTCCTTCCGGGCCTGCCCAGCAATAAACCATTTCCCTAGTCAAGACCATGTGAATGAAGGCTCCCAGCTTCCCAATGTGAAATGCACTAGGAAGATAGAGAAAATGCTTTTCCTTGGCTTTTGAGATCTACCCCAGCATGACATAATCCTGCTTTCCAACCCCCTCTCAACCTCACCAGTATGCCTCAATGACCCCTGACTCTTCATATTTCCTAGACTAGGTTAGAATTCCTATCATAAGTTTTGTAATGATTTGAACTTCTTCTTCCCAGCTTTCCTTACAATCCCAATTCTTCAACATCTTGTTCACTTCTAGGAACACCATGAAAGGCAACCTGAGGTGTCTTCCCTTCTGGGTGTTTGTAGCCACTAGTAGGCAGATGTTCCATTAATGCTTACTGATTGAAGCAATGACTATCTTAGCAACCAGGTTGGCCCTGATTTATAACATTGCATAGCATTCACTGTTGTTCAACACACGAGTCAGTTCTGTCCCAAAACCTGTGCCACTGTTGTTTTCACTGTCTGGGATGCCTTTCCCCCTTTCCACAACTTCCACATCTTACCTCTTCTAGCCCTGCTCCATCTTTTACTCTGTAAAAGTCTACCCCCGACCCTATAACTTCCTGTGAGCCCTCCCACTTCCAGATTCCTAGGACACTCATAGCACCAAGGACATGGGCCTTATTATGTGCTACCTTGCATTGAGACTTGAATTTTCCCAGTGTCTGCACCTGGACTCCTTTATCGAATCTGTATCCTTCTCCCCCAGTTCCTCAAAACCCTGAGCAGAGCTGAGCTTAGACTGGCTGCTTGATAAATGTCTCTCTGATTGATTGTGATTAGGCATCTCCCCACTTTTCTCCAATTATCCACATCCTATCGATCACTCAAAGTCACCTTAAGTCCAGCTTTCTCTGCGGTGGCTTTGTGGTTGATGCCCCACATCAATCTCATGGTCTGGATCCTCACTTTCAGGGTCTCTCCTCCCTGTGGAGTGACACTTTTGAGCACACATTCCCAGTTCTTAGGTATATTCTGTTACTTGTAAACTGTATGTGCTCTAACTCTCTGGATTATTGGTGCATTCCCAGGGGATCATGTACCCCATGTGTGTGACCACAGCACTGGACACATTCCATCTTGTGTTGCTATGCTGTGTCAGGTACCTGAACATCAAAGAATGCAAGGCTCAAATATGTCACTAAGGGTGTGCTGCCCTCCCATGACAACCTCCCAGAAGTCACAACTTCTGGTCCTGGAGTTTGATGCACATATTTCTCAGGGTAGGAGGCAGACATCTGAACTCCTGGGCACCAGGTAACCCACCACCAGAAGACTAAGCATTTTCTTGGGCACAGTGAGACACACTATTTTCAAAGAAAGCTCACAGTGCCTGGCACAGAGTAGGAACATAATACACACTGAGATATAAAAAAAACTGTGCTCCTGGATGGCAACTGTTTTACCCGTCTTCAAACATAGGCTTATGAAAGTCTATGCCCTCATCATGCATTTTTAATATGACATCTAAACTTTTTTTACATAATTTTAAGTAAGTTTATTTCTTATTAATAAGAAATGGGAGATGTTGAATATTTTATATAGTGGAATAAGATGAGGATAGACTAATTTGAATAACATTTTATAATATAATTGGATAAAATAAATTTTCATCACTTTATTGAACAAAGCATGCCATATCTGAAAGATGTCAGGTGAAATTTTTGTGTTTGATTTATTGTATTTTGAAAAATCTATAGTCCTGCAAAAATTATATTTTAAACAATCAACATCACAAGCCTATGCTACTATGGGTATTCTGAGTTATAAGTCCCCAAGGGCCAGCATGCCCTTGCTTTTGCACAAATAGGTATATGGTGGGGAAGGACAGAAAACCTTATGAACATAATGGCTCTGGTTTACCATTAATTTTCATTTATCTCAGTGTTTCATGTCTCCTATAGTAGAAAAGAACTGAAACTGGATTTGGGGTAGATGAGGGATATATCTTTTTTTAAATAAATTTGTAAAATGAGAAAAGATATAATCTGAACATAGGCTCATTTTAAAGAGATCAATAGTAGCAAAGAATATGTATGGATGTTGACACCATTAGACTATATATATATATATATATATTTAAAAATATTTTATTAGTGATGTATCAGCCTTCTATGAATTGTTCATCTTCTTTGTCCATTTTTTAAGTATTTTTTAAAAATATTTTATTCATTATTTCTAGAGAGAGGGCAGGGAGGGAGGAAGAAAGGAAGAGAAACATCAATGTATGGTTGCCTTTCACCTGCCTCCAGCTATGGACCTGGTTGGAGACCTGGCTTGCAACCTGATTATGTGCCCTGACTGAGAATCGGACCAGCAACCTTTGGGTTCGCAGGCTGGTGTCTATCCACCAGCCACCAGCCAAGGCTAGACTATATTTGACTATTACTTGGAAAGTCTTCAAGTTCCCCGGGAAGTGCATAGCCCAGTTGCAGGAACACTGGTCTGCTCTACCTGCTTAACAATGAGAGAGCCAGAGTAGGGTCACAAGCAAGTGCTGACCCAGGCAGGGGACCTCATGCCTTCCCTTTGGTGCTGTGGCTAGGACAATCCTCATCCTCACTATGAAACAGGCTGATATGGCCTATCCAGGAGCTAGGACAAGATTGAGCACTTGCCTGGCTTCTGTGGCTTCATGGATTGGCACCAGCTTGCAAACCCAAGGGTCGCAGGTTCGATTCCCCAGCCAGGGTACATAACCAGGTTGCAAGCCAGGTCTCCAGCCAGCTCCGTAGCTGGAGGCTGGTGAAAGACAACCATACATTGATGTCTCTCTCCCTTTCTTCCTCCCTCCCTGCCCTTTTCTCTAAAAATAATGAATAAAATCATAAAAATAATATTGAGCACTTGCTATATGTTGAAGCATTAGAAGCAAAAACAGAAACCAAAAGGTATTTAAGCCAAAGATGCACAACAGAGCACACCAACTCTCAGAGGAATGAAGGGCCAAGAGTAGAGAGAACAGGCACAGCTAAGTGGAAGGTGAGAGGAAACAAAAGGCAGGGCACAGGCTGGAAAGCATTTGTGGACATTCTAGACTAATTCAAGTCACTTTGGTTCTTTTTGCCAGCTCTTACATTGGGAAAGCCAAAGCTGAGATGCCTGGATTCCCAACTTGTAGCCTTGTCTTATAGAAGGAAAATTGTTTCATCCTGGTTGTATGAAAGTACTAGTAGGAAGAAAACTTCCTACTACAATTGGAGGAAGGAGCATGCATAAAACAATATATAATTTTGGGGAAGCCTAGCCTCAACCTTCGTAGCTCTGGCATCCTTTGAGACTCTCAAGTTTGAAGTGAGAAACCTGCTGGCATCTGTGAGTGGACTAACTGGCTTTGCAAGCTGCAAAAGATAGGTGTAGGCAGAAAGTGATGGTGAAAGAGCTTGCAACATGGAGCCAACCTCAGAGCGAGAGGACTTCTGCCAACTGGTCAGGATTGTCAGAGGAGGTGCTGCTATCTGCTATGGTGGCAATGTGTGGTGAGGAAGAAATTAGCCTCCCAGAGCACAAATATCACAATGAAAATAAGCATTCACTCAGTCGGGATTAACTGGTCTCCAAGAGTTTCCTGTGTGTGCACAGTTTGTTGAATTCCCTGTGGGACAGTGACCATAACGAATGACCTAATACCTACCCACTTCCTCTTTCTTCCTCAGCATCTGAATTTTAAAAAAGCAATAGTGTACCCAGTTGAAAAGACTGCATTTCCTAGTCTGCCTTGTGGAAAGGGGTGGCTACTGGCAGAAGTCATCATGTCTGCCCCTGATCTTCCTTTTTCTTTCAGCCTGGAGCATGGGCTGCACCATGGATGGATGCCATGAGCAGGGAGCAGAAAGCTAAAAGCAGTCAAGGTCACTGGTGATGTAATGGAACCAATATTTAACCATGGATTGGTAACCTTTGTACTACTTTTTTGTGGGAGACCAAACAAGTACACACAACCCTATATTGTTAAAGCCACTGATGCTTAGGTTTTCTGTATAATGCTAAACATTTACATTGATGGGATCATTTGCTTAGTGAGCTGATTGACCAATATAGGTTTCTTATTTGCTGTTCACATAAGAATTTACCCTTTACTCTTACTGTAGTTGCTCCCAGTTCCACAGGGTCACTGAGGCTCTTTGCTTGTGGCTGTCCAATTTTTGAAGTTATCTGAAAAGGAAGCAGCTGAGCTTAACAGTCTCTTTTGACATCAACTACATGGATCTTCACACTTTTTGCTGAACCTATATACCTGAGGAATACTGGAGGGTAGTTTTATGGACTCTTTAATTTGGATCCAGAGGAACCACGCAGGTGGGATTTTATTACTTTTAGTTGTATATGTTATAATTTCATGTTTAAAATTCTAGTTTGCAATTGACACAAAGAATTCCTGGGTAGTGAGTGCCAAGCTCATAAGGGAAAACTAAGAAAACTTCCTAATGCTATTGGAAGAAGAAGTATGTATAAAACAATATGTAATTTTTGGGAAGGGACTTCATGTCTTCCAATATGAAGGAGGTTTTACAGTCAACAAGCCCAGATATCATCAGCAAGAAGATCTAGATGGGCTGTAAGCATCATTCTAGCCCCAGTAAAACAAAGGTATGTCTGTAGGTCTGGTTCAGAATATTGTGTATGAACATAATGTAGCTGAGAGAAGCCTAAAGAATCCACAGACAGTGACCAAAATAGTAGAACAAGAGGTCTGAGTAAGTCCACTGACATGAACATTGGGAATCAAAAAGGACTGGATTTAAATCTCTCTTTTGCAACCCATTATGAAAAGGGCACAATATCCATCAGTGAAGATTATAGTAAGGATGAAATAAGAAGCTATGTGTAAAAAAAACATGGCCACTGAGAACACAGAATAGAGAGAGGTTTGGGATCTCTGAGCCCAGTGTTGATCAACATGGCCTTTGTCATCCTAAAGACAAAGGTTTAACTCTAACCTCTTTTACTTGTTTGCTCTGTGACCTTTAGCACATCAGCTAATCATTCTAAGCCTCAATTTTCTGATTTGAAAAATGGGGATAATAATGTATCTTACAGATAGGATTGTTGTGAGAATTATAGGACATCATGTATATCATACATGCTCTTAGCAAAATGCCTAAAACAGAGCAAGACCTCAGTAAATAATGCTTCTTTGCAGCAGCTTTTTCCTCCTCCCCCTCCACACCCTGTTCCTTCTCCTTCTCCTGTTTCTCCTCCCCCTTCTGCTTCTCCTCCCTCCCCTCTTTCTCTTCATCCTTCTCCATTCTCTCCCTTTTCAATTTCTTCTTCTCCCCTCTTTCTTCTCTTCTTCAATTACAGGAAAGAGCATATTCTTTTCTCTTTTACATTAAAGAATACTTTATTGACACCCTCCCGGGACTGGGACAATTTATATTTTATGTTTTCTATTACCTCAGGAAATATTTTCCAAATTGTGTTCCACAAACACTACTTGTGACAGAATCATTTGCTGCTCACCAAATACTCATGCACTTATTACATTTCCCAGCTCCCTTCCAGGCAGGTGGGCCATATGGCTACTTATCATGAGCTGTCAGCAGAAGTGACGTGCATCATTTTAGGCCAGAGCATCAAAGAGTAAGCACTCCATGTGCTTTCTCCTCTTGTCATAGCAAATCCTGGAGTTATGCATTGAGAGATCACAAAAGTGTTGGAACCTTCACTAGATTGGGCTCCCTAGAGTATTCAGAACAGAGCTGCTTGTGAACCCACGTTGGCTGTGTTCAGCTACTGGATTTTGAGGTTGATTTGTTAAGACATTATAACCTATCTTATCCTGATATATGTATATGTATTATGTATTATATTATATATATTATATATTGCTTAAACCATTGATACAAATTATTTGAACAAGTATTTCAAGCTCAAATAATCTTAAAACATGCTAGGTTTAAAAACAGGACTTTTTAGGTCTTGAATACATTAATGTCCCTTGTGAGACTCTGAGTTTTCCAAAACTAATTTGACAAAGAATAATTTTTTTAAAAGAAATAAACATATTTAGCAAGTTTAAAACAAACTTTGGAAAAGGCTGACCTAGGCCAGTATGCTTGGTCAACTGACTATCTTCCATTGAGACCCCTTCCTTGTTTCTCTATCTCAATGTGAATCTGAGCAATGTATTTCTAAATTTCTCCACCTAATTCACTTCTATGTTCCATGGCTTTCCATCACTCTTAATTTTTTTCTTCCCTCTGAACCCCAAATTGCTGAATCCTGCTGGAGAAAGTTAAGAGGTACCAACTGATTGAACTTCCAATACTGTCAGGCCAGACAATGTTGAGCTTTCAGAATCTATAACCTTTCATGAAATTCTCAATTCCCCATAAGCCCTCTCCACAGCTGTTCTTGTTTTCATTCTAAACTTACCCTAACCCCATTCTCTTACCAGAAGAACTCATAACCGGCTCTATGGAAAAGATTATGTCATCCAATATAGGCCCCTGTTGCATTGTGTCTTCTTTGTATTTTATGTGGATTTTTACCATTCTGTCTTAATTATTTATGTGTTTATTTATTTCACATTAATTTTATTGTTGTATTACATTTATCCCATTTTCTCCCCATTACTCTCCCCTGGCACACCCTCCCCATCTCTCATCCCACAGTAAATTCCACTTGTTGTCCATGACCATAGGTTATCCATGCTAGTTCTGTGACTAAACTGTTCCCCTTCTTTGCCTCTTTCTCCCCCTCTCCCCTCCCCCTTCCCTCTGCACACTGAAAGTCTGTCCATACCTTATGTCCATACCCGTGGTTCTGTTTTCCTTGTTTGTTTGTTTGGTTCATTAGTCTCCTGTATTGGGTGAGATCACATGGTATTTATCTTTCACTGACTGGCTTATTTAACTAAGCATAATACTTTCCAGTTCCATCCATGTTGTCACAAAAGATAAGAGTTTCTTCTTTCATTTCGTTCTGTTGTGTAGTATTCCTTTGTGTAAATGTATCAAAGATTTTTGATCCAATCATCCACTGATGGGCACTTAGGCTGTTTCCAGCACTTGGCTATTATAAATAACACTGCTATGAATATGGAGGTACATGGATTCTTCTGAATTGGTATTTCAGGGTTTTTCTAGTATAATCCTAGCAGTGGAATTGTGGGGTCATAAGGCAGTTCCATTTTTAGTTTTTTGAGGGAATTCCATACTGTTTTCCATAGTGGCTGCACCAGTATGCATTCCCACCAATAAGGCACCAGGATCTCCACATCCTCATCAGCACTTGTTGTTTGTTGATTTGTTAACGATTGCCGTTATGACAGATGTGAGGTGGTATCTCATTGTGGTTTTAATTTGCATCTCTCCAGTGGCTAGTGATATTGAGCATTCTTTCATATGCCTATGGGCCCTCTGTACGTCCTCCTCAGAGAAGTGTCTGTTCAGGTCCTTTGCCCATTTTTAATTGAGCTTTCTGTCTCCCTGGTGTTGAGGCACATAATTTCTTTATGTATTTTGGAGATAAAACCCTTGTCAGAGCTATCACTGGCAAATATTTTTTTCCTATACAGTTGGTTCACTTTAAATTTTGCTGACTTTTTTTTTAGCTGAACAGAAACTTATCAGTTTGATAGAGTCCCATTTGTTTATTTGTTCCTTAATTTCCTTTGCCCTTGGAGAAGTAACAGTGAAAATATTGATGTGTGGGATATCTGAATTTTACTTCCTATGTTTTCTTCTAGGTCTTTTATGGTGTCATGGCTTATGTTTAAGCCTTTTATTCATATTGAGTTTATTCTGGTGTATGGTGTAAGTTGGTGGCATAGTTTTATTTTTCTGCATGTCTCTGTCCAGTTCTTCCAACATCACTTGTTGAAGAGGCTATTTTCATTCCATTTTATGTTCCTTACCCTTTTGTCAAATACTAATTGACCACAGAGTCCTGGGTTTATTCTTGGGCTCTCTATTCTGTCCCATTGGTCCATATGTCTATTATGCCAGTACCAGCCTGATTTGATTACAGTGGCCTTGTAGTATAGTTTGATATTTGACATTGTGATTCCTCCTACTTTGTTCTTCTTTCTTAAGATGACTGTGACTACTCATGGTTGTTTTTGGCTCCATATAAATTTTTGAAGCATTTTTTCCATATTTGTGAAATATCTCATGGTATTTTAATTGGGATTGCATTGAATCTGTAGATTGCTTCGGGTAGTATGAACACTTTAATGATATTAATTCTTCCCATCCATGAACATGGTATATGCTTCTTTTTATTTGTAACTTCCTTAATTTCTTTCTTCATTGTTCTGTAGTTTTCTGAGTACAAGTCTTTTACCTCCTTGGTTAAGTTTATTCCTAAGTACTTTATTTTTCTTGTTGCTATTGTAATTGGGATTTGTTTTCTAGCTTCTATCTCTGATGTTTCATTATTGGTATACAAAAATACCTTTGGTTTCTGAATATTAACTTTATATACAGCTGTTTTGCTAAATTTGCTTTTTAGGTCAAGTAGTTTTTTGATGGAGTCTATCAGGTTTTGACACCATCATGTCATCTGCAAATAATGACAGTTTGACTTCCTCCTTTCCAATTTAGATGCTCTTTATTCCTTTTTCTTGTCTGATAGCTATATTAGAACTTCCAAAATGATGTTGAACAGAAGTGAAGAGAGTGGACAGCCTTATCTTGTTCCTGATCTTAGCGGGAAAGCTTTCAGTTTTTTCTCTATTGAATATGATGTTGGTTGCAGGTTTCTCGTATATGGCCTTTATTATGTTGAGGTATGCTCCCTCTGTTCCCATTTTGCTGAGAGTTTTTATCATAAATGGTTGCTGTACTTTATCAAATGCTTTTTCAGCATCTATTGATATGACCATATGGTTTTTGTCTTTCATTTTGTTGATGTGGTGTATTACATTTATTGATTTATGAATGTTGTACCATCCTTGCATCCCTGGGATGATTCCCATTTGGTCATGGTGTATGATCTTTTTAATGTATTGCTGGATTCAGTTTGCCAATATTTTGTTGAGAATTTTAGCATCAATGTTCATCAGAGATATTGGCCTGTAGTTTTCTTTCTTAGTTGTGTCTTGACCTGGTTTTGGGATTAGAAAAATATTGATCTCAGAAATAGTTTGGGAATCTTCCCTCTTCTTGAAGTTTTTAAAGAATATGTTGAGAAAGATAAGAGTTAGGTCTTCCCTAAATGTTTGGTATAATTCACCTGTGTAGCCATCTGGTCCAGGGCTCTTGTGCATTGTTTTTTTTTTTTTTTTTTTTTTTTTTTTTTTTTTTTTTTTTTTTTTTTTTTTTTTTTTTAATTACTGCTTCAATTTCACTAGTTGTTATCAGTCTATTCAGGCTTTCTGCTTCTTTTGGATTCAGTTTTGGTAGATTATGTTTCCAGAAATTTGTCTGTTTCATCAAGGTTGTCAAATTTCTTGTCATATAGTTGTTTATAGTAATTTCTTATAATCCTTTGTATTTCTGAAATATCAGTTGTGATTTCATTTCTGTTGTTTCTGATTTTGTTTATTTGGGTCCTCTCCCTTTTTTTTCTTGATGAGTCTGGTTATAGGCTTGTTAATTTTGTTTATTTCTTCAAAGAACCAGCTCCTAGATTTAGATTCTTTTAATTGTAGTTTTAGTTCCTAAGTTATTTAATTCTTCTGATCTTGATGATTTCCTTCCTTCTACTTGCTCTGGGCTTTGTTGTTGCTCCTCTAGTTTTTGTACCTTTATGGTTAGATTGTTTGTATAAGTTTCTTCTAACCTTTTTATGTAGGCTTGTATTGCTATGAATTTCCCTCTGAGGATTGCCTTTGCTGTTCCATAGGTTTTGGGCTGTTGTGTATTAATGTTTATTTATTTCCAGAAACTTTTTGATTTCATCTTTGATCTCATTGTTAACCCATTCCTTATTTAATAGCATGTTATTCAGTCTCCATGAATTAGAATGTTTTGTTTTTTTCCCCTTGAGATTAGTTTCTAGTTTCAAACCATTGTGATCTGAGAACATGCTTGTTATGATTTCAATTTTCTTGTATTTGTGAAGGCTTGTCTTATGTCTTACCATTTGGTCTATCTTTGAGAATGTTCCATTAGGAAAAAAATGCATTAGAAAAGAATGTGTACTTTGCTCCTTTGGGTGAAAAGTTTTGTATATATCAGTTAAGGCCATTTCATCTAGAATGTTGTTCAATGCCACAATATCCTTGGTGTGTGTTATTTGTTTGTTTGTTTTTGCTTGGAAGATCTGTCTATTGTTGATAATGGGGTATTAAAATCCTCTGCTATTAACATATATCTGTTGATAGCCTTCTTGAAGTCCTCCAAGACTTTTCTTACATATTTGGGTGATCCTATATTGGGTGCATATGTTTACAAGGGTTATATCTTCTTGATGGATTGTTCCCTTAATTATTATGAAATGTCCTTCTTTGTCTCTTTTTATGGGCTTCATTGTAAAATCTATTTTGTCTGAAATAAGTAATGCTATTCCAACCATTTTTTCATGTCCAGTTGCTTGAAATATATTTTTTGATCCCTTCACTTTCAGTCTGTGTCAATGTTTATTTCTGTGGGGGGTCTCTTGTAGGCAGCATATATGTGGGTCATATTTTCTTATCCATTCAGCAGTCCTATGCCTTTTGATTGGCACATTTAATCATCTGTGTTTAAGGTTATTATTGACAGATGCTTATTCATTGTCATTTCCCCACTTTCTACCTGTGTTCTGCTCTTTCTCTCCCTGTTTCTTCATCCCTTGCAATGCTGGTTTGGTGGAGAAGTATTTTTTTAGCCTTCTTTTGTCTGGGAAACTCTTTATTTCATCTTCCATTTTGAATGAGAGCCTTGCTGGGGAGGGTATTTTTGGTTGCAGGCCCTTGTTTTACATTAATTGGAGTATTTTTTTGCCATTCCCTCCTGGCTTGTGTGGTTTCTGTTGAGTAATCACTTGATAACCTTATCGGAGCCTTTTTATATGTTATATGCTGTTTCTCTCTTGATGCTTTTAGCATTCTCTCCTTGTCTTTGAAATTTGCCATTTTAATTATAATGTGTCTTGCAGTGGGTCTGTTTGGGTTCATCTTCATTAGGATTCTCTGTGCTTCCTGAATTTGAGTAACTTTTTCAATCATCAAGTTAGGGAAGTTTTCTATTATTACTTTTTCATACAGGTTTTCAATCCCTTGCTTCTCTTTTCCATTTGGTATCCCTATGATATGGATATTATTGTGTTTCATGTTGTCCTGCAGCTCTCTTAAAATCTCTTCATTATTTTTCAGTCTTTTTTCATTATGTTGCACTGTCTTGGAATATTTTTCTACATTGTCCTCCAGCTCACTGATCCAATCCTCTGCTTCCTCTAGCCTGATGTTAATTTCTTCTACTGTATTCAATTTGGAAATTGTATTATTTCTTTCCTCGTAACTCTTATTGATCGTTTCTATGTCCTTCTTAATGCTGGTGTAGTTCTCAGTAAGTTCCTTGTAGCTTTCCTGGAGTTCTTTGTAGTTCCCCTAGAGTTGTTTGTAGTTTTCTTTGCAATTGCTGAGCTCATTGAGCTTCTCTGTCATCATTATTTTGAATTCTATATCTGATAGTTTGCTTGCCTCTATTTCATTTAGCAATCTTTCTAGGGATTACTCCTTTCCTTTTGGTGGTGGACTGTTTCTTTTTCTCTCCATTTTTAGGTGTCTCTTCTTGTTTGCTTTTGCATTTTAGATTGGGCTTTTTTTTTTTTTTTTTGAGTTCCTGTCTTTGTGGTGTGACTGTCATGTAGAAGTGCACTTTCTTTACTTCCTGGATTCACCTTTGCTGACATCAGATCATTCCATATTCTGGACCTAGTCAGCCTGTTGGAGATCTACTGTCTTTGTCTTTGTCCTTCAGTTTTTGATCCAGTTGATCTGTGCTTAGCTATCTATCAGGTGTAGTTACCTATGGGCAGGATCAATTAGCTCTGTTATAAACCAATCAATCTGTGGTCAGTGGTCATTGTACACACCACTGGCCAGGGCAAATTAGTTCAGTCGTAATCCTATTAATCTGTGATCGGCTGCCAGGCTCAGCCTCCACTGGATGGGACAGATTGATTCAGATATAAATCAATGAATCTGTGATCAGTGGTCACCTTAGGTACTGCTGGGCAGGGCCAATTAATTCAGTTGTAATCCAATGAATGTGTGGCCAGCCGCCAAGTTCAGATGCAGCTTGATGTGATAGATTGAGTCAGTTGTAAAGCAGTGAATTCTGTGATCAGGTACCACTGGGTGGGGCAGATTGATTCCTGTGAATGGGGCTATGAGGACTCCTCAGATGGAAGCCAGTTAGCATAACATTGTCTGTCTGCAGTGTAGGGGATGAATCAGCACTGGGACCTTGTTGGCTGTTCCCTCATTTCTCTTCTCCAAGCCACTGCTTCAAACTCTCCTCAAGTGTCTCTAGTCCAATCTGCCCTCCCTAAACTGGAGCCCAGGGTAAGTGGGTGCTAATGTATTTTCACTTGTGGTCACTTCAGTAATTCCCTGTCTCTAGTATTCTCAGGCAATCAAACCCTGTGTGGCTTTTCTGTTTTTCACAGCTGGATATTGTTTGGCTCTCAGCTCTGTTGCTGTAGGCTGGGGAAGCCCAGCTGGGGGTTTAGAACCCACCCTTCTCAGGTGGATCCCTTGGCTCCATCCATTTGGCTGCTGCCACTGGTGGGAGCCCAGCCAGCCCTCTCGCATCTCTGCAATTCCTACCAGTCACATTGTGATGAAATGTACTCTTCTTTTCTGTCTGTGGTTGTAAGGCTTCTTCCTGGCTGGTGTTCTATTGGTAATTCCAGATGATTTCTTCCCAATTAAGTTGTAATTCCAGATTGGTCCTGGGAGGAGATTGGTGTACTCCTCTGCCATCTTGGTCTGATTATCAAGAAAATCCTGACCCAAATAATGAGATTTAGACCTTATTTCAGGCCCTGAAATTATTGCAGGGGTCTTCAGCATTCCATAGTTTACCTCATCTGTCACTGACACCAATTACTTCATACCAAACTGCACCATTAATTCTTTCTTATTTAAAATAAATATTTTTTTTCTACTTTAGGACCCCACTGCAAGCAAATGAACACATTGACCAACAACCAGTTACCAAGAGTTTACTAAAGTCCCTCCTTCCTCAAGTTTGGTGTTTCTTACCCTATGTGCTCTCCCCTTGGCCATCTCATATCCTTTTGTGACCTTGATGTGCTTCTATTCAGGTAAGTTAGTGAATCTAGCCTTTCCTCTTTCTTTTCTTGAAGACTTAAAGTTTCATCCAGGTATACACCTCTCTCTGCATGAACGTCTCAGGTACCTCAAACTCAGCATTCAAACAGAACATATTATCTTCCTCCTCTAACTAACTCCTCCTTTTGGGCTTCTCTGGGTTTTAGCCTTCTAGAAAGGATTATAAACCTCAATCTCTGCACATGGAAAAATCAGATAGTTCCTAACTGATATTCCAGCCCTCACCCATGTTCCATCTTCTAATTGGTATCAAAGAAGAATTTGACAGAAGTCAACATCCATTTATGATTTAAATAGATAACAAACAAACATTCTAATAACATAGAAATAGAGGGATAACAGCAATAATAAAGATTGTCTATCTCAAACTGGCAATCAGTACTGTATTTATCAGTGAGAACTTGAGGCATTCTATTAAGGTCAAGCCAAAGATGTTTGCCATTGTAATTAGCCAGAATAGTAAGGAAAAAAAAATAGTTACAGCTGCAATAAAGAATTGAGGCAGAATTGTCTTAAAGTACTTATTGATTTTTGAATAAGTGGATGAATGAATGAATTATATGGCAAAATATTTACGTATATTGTTAAGTGAAAATATATGGACCAAAAAGTATATAGATAGAATACATGATCATAACTTTGTGGGAAAAATAAATATATATTGAATGCATGAAAAATTTTTTTTATGACTGAAGAAAATTAGTTTGCAAGAAGCCTATATACTATTATACAATCCTAATTTTATATATTACTTTCCCCGAAATAGATTTTCAAAGATATAAACTGAGTTTTGTTTTGTTTTTGCATTTTTATATTTCTATAGAGAAATAGATTCTTTTGAAGTCATCAAAATATTATATAAAAAAACCTTTTATTTATTTATTTTTTATATATTCACATTTGAAACCAAGTCACATGAAGTGATCTTTTTATTTTAATTGTTGTTGTATTACATCCATCCCCTTTTTGCTCCCCTCTGTCCCCTCCCCACCCACCCATTCCTCCCAAAGTCAATCCCACCTGTTGTCCATGTCCATGGTTCCTTTATACTAGGTTCTTGCCTAAGCTGCTCCCCTTTCTTGCCTCTGCCTCCCCCCTCCCCCCAACCCCTTTCCCCCTGACCACTGAAGGCCTATTCCTTGTATTCATATACTTGGTTCTGTTTTGCTTGTTGTTAGTTTTGCTCATTATTGTCCCATAATGGGTGAGATCATATGATATTTGTCCTTCACTGACTGACTTATTTCACTAAGCATAATACTCTCCAGTTCCATCTAAAAAACCTTTTAATTTTTCATTTCTACTCTTAATACTAGATGAAGTTTAATTTCCCTGGCATTTTCCTCATGGCTGTGTAAAGTTTAGCTATTGGTCACCCCTTTGCACATGCTCTAATCCTTTCTCTTAAATACAATGTCTTAATTTGTTCTAAATAGAAGGAACATTCCCTTCTCTCCAAGAACTCCCAGGCATAAAACAGCCTTAAGGACACCTTTCTATTTAGAAGTGATTTGTTCATTGATGTTCCAGTTCCCAGAAATCTGGTGAATAAATCATGAACTCTAGAATAGGAAACTTAACATTTCAGTGGGTGAACAGAGGAGGACTTTGTTGGTTAATTTGAGGCAAGAGAATTCAAAGAGAACCTTGAGCACTGTGTCACAAAGAACACTATTCAGCCATGCTCTGTTAAAAGTGAGGAAGATCCTTAGGATTCTTGTGACCAAATATACCACATAGGTTCCCAGCCCATTTGAAAATGAACAAATCCACTTGATGTAGGAAATTTAGCTGTGCCCGACTCTGCTCATTTTGTGTTTTTTGTTTGTTTGTTTTGTTTTGTTTTGTTTTGCATTCTCTTGTCCTGGGCTTGACTTGGTCCCAAGTTTTGAATTTCTGATCATCTTATTGTGAGTCCCTAATATTGTACCACTAGATCAAGGACCTGGCCAGCTCCCTCTGGTTCCATTTCTTTCCAGTTGATGAGGTTAGACATGACATATGCCAGCTGAATACTCAGCTAATAAATCAGGTTAGGCAGTAATGGTAGGTACAAAGACCACAAACCAGAGGGTATTTTGAGGATATTCTTGTTTGGGATTCATTGAGTTTCTTGGAATTGTGATTTATAATATACATCAAACTTGGAAAATGCTCAGTCTTTTCACCTTCATTTTTTTCTCCTTCCCTCCTTCTGGGATATAATTAGCATATGTTAGACAATTTGTTATTGTCTCATAAGTCTCTGAGGCCTGTTAATTTTATTCAGTCTTTTTTTGTGTGTTTTGATAGTTTT
The DNA here is from genome assembly GCA_004026585.1 of Noctilio leporinus. Taxonomy (NCBI): domain Eukaryota; kingdom Metazoa; phylum Chordata; class Mammalia; order Chiroptera; family Noctilionidae; genus Noctilio; species Noctilio leporinus. The sequence continues at coordinate 2,855 of PVIW01009733.1, read as the reverse complement.
AGTTGCCATTTCTTCAAGTTCACTGATCTTGTTTTCTATAATGTATAATCTGATGTCAAGATCATCTAGTGATATTTTCCCCACCTCAAACATATTTTTCAGCTTTAGAAGTTCCATTTTGATCTTTATTATATATTTCAACTTTTCTACATATTATATTCATGTTTTATTTAAAACCTTGAGTGTAGTTACAATAGCTGTTTTAAAATCTTTGCTGATTATGCAATTGATGTCATTTCTGGTTCTTTGAGTGATATTTCCTTCTAGATTATGAATCTCATTTAGTACTTCTTTACAAATCCAGTAATTTTAAATTGGATGTTGGCTATTGAGCTATCATATTGTTAATGTTTGGATTTTGTTGCCTGCCTTTAAATGTATTAGAGTTTGTTCTGCTTGGCAGCTAAACTGTTTGAAAATCAGCTTGATCCTTTAAAGTACTGTTTTTGAGTATTTTTAGGATGAGTCTAGAGCAGGCAGGGACTAGATAAATCCTTCCACTATAACTTCTGAGTCTCTACTGAATGCCTCAGGTGTTTGAGAGCCCTCTATTATGGATTATTGAGCCTTCAATGTTTTCTTTCCCTCCGTGAGCTCCAGAAATTATTGCGCTTATAGCTACCTGGAAATTATTTATTTGTCTTTGTGGGATTTCACCCTCGGAAGATCACAAGGACTCCTATGCAAATTTCTTTATATAGCTCTCTACTTTCTGGTATTCTGCCAATTGCAGTTGCCTGAACTCTGATCTCTATCTCCTCAGTTCAGAGAGCTACCTTGCTTTGTTTGGGTTTCTTCTTCCCTTCTCTTGGGCTAGAGAACATGTCCAGGGAAAAATTTATTGTGATTGCAAGGCTTATGTCTTATGTTTCTTTTCACTCAGAGATCTTAGCTCTATGCTGTTCTTTGTCCAATGTTTTTAGTCATTACTTCAACATGGCTGGAAGTGAAGTTTCCCTTTGCTTGTATTTTTAATATAAGTAAATGGGGTTATGATGTACAGAGCTTACTCAGCACTTTACCATTATTCTTCCTTCTTTAGATTAAGAACCATGGTTTTCAGATGAATTCATGTTGATGTGTTCATATCTAATTTGTTTCTTATAACTTTTGCATGACTGGAGTTTATTTTTTTTTTAATTAATCTATGCAATGAGGGACGAATTGTCCCATTTATTCACATCTCTAAAGTTTTTCTAAGGCTACTCGCACTAACAAAGATACATTTGCTTATCATTTCTATCAAAATAAATTCATTACTTTTTTTTTCATTAAAAAAATCTGAATTACTTTGGACATATAGAAAAAATATAAATTAATGTAACTGATACACTGTATTTTTCATTCCATAAGACACATTTTTTTTCCCCAAAAAGCGAGGGGGAAATGCCTGTGCATCTAATGGAGTGAATATTGCATCACAGACCATGATGTGTATTATCTGACCTGTCAGTGGTGGTGACAGCTTTTAGGAGAGGAAGTAGTGAGCCCATGTGAAAGCCCTGGGGATACTTAAATGTCCCACTTTACTGCTGAATCTCAGGTAGTCTGGTCAATTGCTGTTCACCTCTGCCCGTCACCTGGGACCTGGGAGAGTGCAGAGTCACCTGACACTCCTAGATGCAATTTTGACCTGCTAATCAGCTGAGGATAATAACGGGTATGAGGCTTATTAGTGCTTGATCAGTTAAGAGCACATATTAGCAAAACTATGAAAAAATAAAAAAGCTTTAAAGAAGTGAAGACTCATCTAGCTATAATTCCTGGGGTTCTTACCAGCCAGTTGCAATCTCTCAATGTTTCCATCAACAAGCCATTTAAAGTCTTTATGTAAGAAGAGCAGAACAAATGGATGGCTGCTGGTAATCATGAGCTGACACCTACTAGATGAATGAAGAGACCCACTGTCACTCAAGTTTGTGAATGGGTGAAAACATCATGGTTCTCAGTGAAGGATGAAACTGTTGTAGGGTCATTCAAAAAGTGTGGCATTAGCAATGCCTCAGATGGAACTAAAGATAGTACCGTATATGAAGAAAGCGAAGAAAGTGATATCAGTGATTGTGACACAAATGAGCTTCATAAACTATCGATGATGAGTTCTTGGGATTCCTAGAAAACTAGAAGAGAACTTGAACCTTAAAGTGTCTCCTCATTTGTTAATGACAGTGATGATGGTTCTTAATACTGCTGTTGACTGCTGTTCACCTTACATGGTTGAAATATTATTATGTTATATATATATATTTTAATTTTATTGTTGTTGTATTACATCCATCCCCTTTTATTGTATAATATTTTATTAAATATTTTACTATACCATTTGGTTCAGATTTTTTTTTTCTTATTTTCCTCCTCTAAATCTAGGTACATCTTATGGTCAGGTGGATCTTATAGTGCAAAAAATATGGGTATATGTGCTAATCATCTATGTTTAAATATATTAATGTTTTATATCTGCTTTATATTTGTGACTTTTGTAGTGCTAATAGGGAATAAGATATTTCTAAAACAGCTGAAGTTCATTATCATAAGGAAGACAGTGGAAGTTGGTGTCTATTTTCTTCTATTTTTTTATTTTCATTTAGTTTTATTATTTATTTATTTAATTCTTTCTTTCTTTTTTTAAAAAATTTTATTTTTGTTGTATTACATCCATCCCCTTTTTGCTCCCCTCTGTCCCCCTCCCCACCCACCCATTCCCCCCAAAGTCAATCCCACCTGTTCTCCATGTCCATGGTTCCTTTATACTTAGGTTCTTGTCTAAGCTGCTCCCCTTTCTTGCCTCTGCCTCCTCCCTCCCCCCAACCCCTTTCCCCCTGACCACTGAAGGCCTATTCCTTGTATTCATATAC
>PVIW01009732.1:0-49701 GCA_004026585.1 Noctilio leporinus | reverse complement strand
CTTTTGAATTCCTTATCTGATATTCCAGGTGCCTCTGTTTCATTTTGTGTTCTTTCTGGGGATTCTTCCTTTCCTTTTGGTGATGGACTGATTCTTTTTTTCCCCATTTTGGGTGTCTGTTCTTGCTTGCTCTTTATTTATTTATTTATTTTTGTTCTTTCCTTGGGTTAACCTGCTTTGCTTCCTTGCCTTAGTTGAGTACCCTTCTGTGATAGGAGATTTGTGGAGTTCAATGTTGCTGTCTCCCAGATTTTCTCCACTTGCTGTTCTTGGTGTGTCCTTTATTTGGGCAGTCTGGTTGTATTCTGGGCCTGCAGGCTTTTAGCAGAAACAAAAACAAGAACAAAAACAAAAAACAAAAAACAAAAACAAACAAAAAAAAACAAAAACAAAATACCAAACCAAACCAAACAAACAAACAAAAAAAATTGCAAAAGGAAAAAAGAAATAAAAATGATAATAATAATAAGAAGAAAGGGTTTAGATGGCTGTTCACCCTTAATAATCCCTGACTGGACCAGATAGAACCTGGACCTGAGGGCTTTTAGCAGAGGAAAAAAAGAAAGAAAGAAAGAAAGAAAGAAAGGGAGAAAGTCACAAGAGAATGATAAATCAATATTAATAAAGGAAAGGTTTAGGTTTCTGTTCACCCTTTATGGTCTCTGTTTGGTCCTGGTGGAGCTAGGACCAGTGGGTTTTATCAGGGAGAAAAGAAAGGAGAAAGAAAGAAAGAAAGAGAAAAAAAAAAAAAGCATGGGGGTAGAAAGTCACAAGACAAAGAGAAATCAATATTAATAAAGAAAGGTTTTAGCTGTGTGTTCCCCGTTTTATGATTTCTGATTGGTCCAGGTGGAGCCAGAACCTGTGGGGTTTACCAGGAAGAAAAGGAAAAGAAAAATTAAAAAAAAAAAAAAAAAGAGGAAGGAAGAAAAGAATAAAGAAAGGGTTTAGAAAGGCTGGGGAAGGGAGGAATGCTTAGATTGAGGACTGGGAATGTGTTATAGCCACAGAGTGAATAGACTTTAATTCGAGAGTAGGGGAGGGTCTTGGGTATTTAGGTGGATTGAGGTATGGGGGTGGGATTAAGAATAAGTGAGGAGTAACTTTTGCAAAGGATATGTTGGGGCTTAATAGTTCATATTGCTCTCGGTATAATTCAGGTGCTTGAGATTGACAGCAATCCCTTTCCTGAGGCTGCCTCTTTTTCTTGGTCAGGACTGTACAGTCTATAGTCTATATTCTAGCCAGTCTTGGCGCGTGGCAGGGCCTCCGATTGTCACAGTAGGGCTGATTCTGAGTGTCTGCCCCCAGGTAGGCTGGGCCTTCCACAGCCTGGCTGGGTTTTAGGGCTGTAGGTGTTCTGGAGCCCGCAGGGAGCCCCTTCCCACTCCTGAAGGAGGTTCTTGCCCAGGACGCACACCCAGCACTTCTGCAGGGCAGCCCGCAACTTCGCTGGTCCCTGTGAGGACTGGCCCCACCCCCGCAGTTCTGGGAGGAGGCCGGGCCTGTCAGTCAACACTGTGGGGGGTCTGCCTACACTGTCCCGCCCTTCCGGGGCGGGCACCACTCCTCCAAGCCAACCAGCTCTCCGCGGAGTCCTTTACGCAGCCTCTATGATGAGGCCCTCCCAGGCGTGGGCGGTGCAGCCTTTGTCTCCGGCAATGGCGGGTCAGTTGCCCCTGCTACTAGTTCCATGCTCGCAGGCTGGCCGTTTGGAGTTTCCCGTGGAGCCTGGGGGCCTGTGTGGTTGTGCAGGGCTGGGCCTCCCCCCTCACAGGGGCTTCTAGCTGCTGTTTCCCCCGTGGCCCAGCAGCTCCATTTTCGGCCCTCTCACCGCTCCGGCTTCCCGAAGGACTCTTCTCCGCCTCTAGCCCTGCGTGGAGCCTCCTCTCCCTGTTGCTGGAGTGAGTCTCTCACACAGTCCCTCCCCTGCAAGAGTTCAATTCCGAGTTCCCTACCGTGTTTGCCCTTGCCGCCCGCACTTCACTGTTGAGACTTCCAGTCTCCAGGGAACCCAGAGCTGGCCGTGGTCAGATGTGCCCCTCTGGGCAGAGCCGCCCCTGCCCAGAGCCAATCTCGGCCCGCCGGCCGGTCGGTCAGGAACACCTCACCTACTGTCCTTCTGGCCTCCTCTGCCTCTAGGCTGTGCTCCCCTGTGTCCAGATGCTGCCCGTTCCAATTTCCAGGGTCCTGAAGACGTCTCACACTCCCTATCTTGTCCTCCAGCTGCCTTGGTACTCGAGAACACCATCAGCACTGCTCTCTACTCTGTCGCCATCTTCCCTCCAGAGCATTTTTACAAATGTACTTAACCTCATGAACCTCTTTTTTTAGCCAAGTTTCACCGAGGATTGGTGATCTTTAAAAAAGATTTTATTTACTTTTTTAGAGATAGGAAGAGAGGAAGGAAGAGAAGAGAGAAACATCAACGTGTGGTTGCATCTTGTATACCCCAACTGGGGACCCAGCCTGCAACCCAGGCATGTGCCCTGACTGGGAATTGAACTTGTGACCTTTCAGCTCATAGGCTGGCCCTCAACCCACTCTGCCATACCTGCCAGGGCGGATTAGTAATTTTTAAAACATACCTAACATGGAAGGCCCACAGTATCATGTACTTGACAGAAGGAGGGGGTCAGGGGTGGTGCTGGCCAGGTCTTGTTGCTGTGTGGACCACACAGATAGCCCTCTGCCCCGCCCACACCAGATACTGCACAGCCCCTCAGGTTCAGGCTGCTATTTGTATCCAGCCCGGTGTCCACTTGAAATGATTTACTAGCCTTTCATTCTTACTACTGCTACACTATATTCAATTAAAACAAACTATCAGGCATTATTTAAGCTTCTTTTATAAGCCAGCTACTGAACAAAGTGCAAGTCAAGAGTGGCCATCCAAGCAGTGAAGACCTGCCACCGCCGCTGCGGAATGGGATGTGAAGAGAGAGACTGCATTTTGGAGCCTCCATTTATCTGGGAGCTAGGGGCAAATACTTTAACTGACTTAAGCCTCTGTTACTTTTAAAAAATGATAATAATACCACTGCTCAGTGTGATTTAGGGGCTACACAACATCATACATGCACAAATCAAGCCTCACTCTGGGTGCACTTTTCTATGGCTGTTTAATGGAGATTGGGTACTTCTTAGTGGCACCACAAAGACAAAAACTGCTCACGTCATTCAGTTTTTGTGATCTGCTCTCTCTGGAGCCTGTCAAGGGAGGGTGTGGATCAATAGGGCTGAGTTGCCCTTTCTGGCTACCATGAGGCCATTACACAGGGTGAGAGTTTCAGAGTCCACCAAAGGTGTGCCTGTCCAGTTCTCTGCATCCAGGGGTGATCTCTCCTACCTCCCACTTTCTGAGAAGGTTTATTGAATACACACACACACACACACACACTCTCACACTCACACATACTCACATAAATCTGAATACCTAGAAGGCAGCAGAAAAAGGGAGAAAAGGGTTAAGATGGTATATAAACTATATAATTGGTCCCTGAACCACCAATAATATTGAATGAATTTCCCAAATGTCATTAACTTTCTTATTCTTAACCTTGTGTTCTGAGCTGAGATTTTATCTCTGGCTCAGCAGTGAACCTAGGCTCCCTACGACTCCCCACCTAGGACTTCTTGGCTTCTAAAGCTGGCCTGGGGTGGCTAAGGTGAATGCTGAGCATGTCCCCGCTTGAGCCATTTGCAAGGTTCACTTTTGAAGAATGAATTACAAGAAAGGGAGATTATGGTGGAAGCCAGGCCCAACTTAGCAGCCAAGACCAAGAGGTTCTGAGCCTGAGGTCCTACGTACCCAAGGAGTTCAGGTGGGAAATAACAAAAGTAGAATTTAGTCCCGAAGTTCCCACTAAGTGCCAGACAGTACAGATACTATTATAGGAACACTGCAGAGTAAGTGATTTTCTCCATAATGAAGTAGAGTGATGAGGTAATTGGCCTAGATCATTTCCAGCCATAACCTGAAAGGGAAAGGCAAGAGTAAACCAAGGTCCAGGCCAAAGGCAAGACCAACACCAGATATGGAATGGAGAGCAAAGCCAAGAGCTCAGAGCTTATCAGAGGTAGTGGTCTAGTCTGTTTTCTCATCTGTGAGGTGAGAACAATAATAGTATCTATCCTTAGGGTTGTTTAAGAATTCCATCAGATAATCCATGTAAAGCACTTGCCATAGTCCCTAGAACGTGTAAAAGCATTCAGTAAATGTTGGATTTTACTATTTATCTCAGATCCATGGTTTTAAGGCATTGACAGAGAAACACATTTCTCCTTAAGGGCTGCAGATTGTATTAACTGACATCTATCACCTCGCTTCTGTGGCTCCCTAGGGTGTGAACAGTTTTCATCCTTCTGTCCTTTTTTCTTTTCCTTAAATTATGTTTTTATGCCACCAAACAGTAATCTCTAGGCAGCTCGTTGTGCTTAGCAATTGAGCTATGCCTCCATCCCTGGCAGAGAGAGTCATGCTCCAAACACAACCAGACCTTTTGGATTTAAAGGCAAACTGACTTGGTCCAAATCCCAGCCTTGCTGCTAGCTAAGTGGCCTTGAAGCAAGGGAATCAAGCTTCAGAGCCTCAGTGCTATTCTCCAGTGACACAGAAGTCATATGCCTCCTTCACAGAAGAGCTGCAAAGGTGGCATCTGTCAACCTCCTAGCACTGTCACTGTCACTATATGGTTATAGGACTCCCCTTCATCCAGGACATATTTGTCTTAGAGGGGATTCTATCACCTCTCACACTTGAGCTTCTCAGAGGATGCCAGACAGACCCTCTTCTAGCAGCAGCAGGAGTTTTCATAAGCCCCTCTTTGGAAGAAGAAGCAGCCCTAAACTCTTTGAAGGGCTGTCCCCACCTCCTCCCCAGCTTTACCTCCCTACCCCCAAATCCCAGCATCTGTTGTTCAGGCAGTCAGCTGCCAAACTGTGCCCAAGTCTCTCTCTGGGTTCATTTGATATGTTACAACTTTGTTTTTGAAGAAAAGCCGGTATCAGTGCCAGGCCCAAGGGAGGTAGATCCTGCATCTGCCAACTGCCAGCTGTGTACTGACTCTCAGCTTGCCCTTGGGAGTTCCAGGTGATCCCATGACTGTCTCTCACCAGACAGCTGCCCCTGGGAACGTGGAGGCACAGACAGCAAACTCCCGGCTTTGTGGAGCCAGGAGCATGCCCTGAGCACAGCTCTGCAGTTCTGTTGAGAGACCAGTGGTCATGTCTACCTTTCTTGATAAAGCTAATTATTTTCCTTATAACAACAGTGAGACACTGCAGAGAAAAGGGGGTCCATTCCCGTTTAGTGAGTGCTTCCTCTGTTCTAGGCACTGTGGGGATTTTACTTGTGTTAACATAGCACCCTCCTAGCCATGCGAAGAAGGCCTTACTTAACATGGTCCCCTTTTCACAGATGGGAATCCAGAGTTATACAGGTACCACTTCTAATCCTCAAAACCATTAGAATTTTTATCTTCATCCTGCATATAGAAAACCTGAAGGTTAGGAAGGTCAAATACAGCTGGAAAAGGAGCAGAGTAGAAAGGCAGAGTCTGTTTCGCTTAGGATTCTGTAACAGTTTGTCCCCACCTAAGGACAGTGTAAATAATGAGAACTTAAGCAGTGTCTAGAGGGAGAAAGGAAGGGGGCTTGGGAGTCTGCTATTTGCTGCTTGACCAAACTAGAAGTAACAGAGGTCTCATGGGGAATCTGGGTGCCTCATCTGACCTTGCACCCCATCTGTGTCATGAGTAATGTGGCCCTCAGTTTGCCATCCTTGAGGTGATGGAGTGGTGATATGTTGGGGCCCACCTGGGAAAAAGCATGGAATCTTGGAGTCCCCCATGGGCCAGGCTAAACCTATAAGTTCCAGCCAGAAGGTTGGGAGTGCTGGGTATATACATGTGTCCATGTTTTTTTCTAGGTGGGCCCCAACAGTGATAAATATAATGTGAAATACCTATGAGGTATGTTGCCTTTGCTCACCTCAGAAACAGTGTATGTCAGGATCTTGGGGAAAGTTTGCATCAGAATTTACATACTGGTAACCTGCAGGTGAATCTAACCTAGAAAGAGTTTTTTGTTTTGATCCATGGTGTTTTATTTCAATTTCAGATTAATCCCTAACTTTTTAAAAGATGCAGCAAGTCACAGAGAGCGTCAGATTTTTAACATTGTCTCAAAATTGCAAACTGTTAACAACCCTGCCCCTGCAACCACATAGGGTCCCACGGGCAGCGTCGCTGTGTTAGCTGGCGCAGTCTGCACCGCACCCTGGTACTGTGTGCTGGCGAGTGTCAGTGTCCCTGCAGCATCTCCCTCCTCCCACCTGTTTTCTTATATGAGAGGTAAGAGGGAAATGAAGTTTCTTGAAGTTTATAAAGTGGGGGGAGTGGGGGGGGGGGACTAAAAGCCGTAAGGGAGAGTACATGTTTCTATGTAAAAATAAATATTTCTATGTATTTATTTGCACCAAAATCAGATAGAACCAAAGAAACAGACCAGCCCCCTTTACCTTTTATTGGTTGTTGTTGGCACTTGATTTTAACACCATTCTAACCACTTTTTTAAGCAGAGTCAGACGCAGGGAGCATCAGCAGGCTGGCCCAGGCAACCAGGTCCAAGACTGCTTCTCAGCATCGCACATGGTCCTGGGGCTGCCACAGCTTTCCCATCATGGTTTTGTTCTGTTTTCTTTTCCTTCTCTAGGGGTTCCCTTCCCGAAGAACTTCCTTCAGATCTGCAAGAAGATCCTATGCCGCCTTTTCCGGGTCTTTGTCCATGTCTACATCCACCACTTCGACCGGGTCATTGTGATGGGTGCAGAGGCCCACGTCAACACCTGCTATAAACACTTCTATTACTTCGTCACAGAGATGAACCTCATAGACCGCAAGGAGCTGGAGCCCTTGGTGAGTGTCACTGGGCAGTGATGACACCCAAGTCACCCCCAGGATCCATGCAAAATGCTCACTAATGGGCAGTTGTTAGCTAGGATTGCTGAATTAGCTGGGCTTCAGAGATCAGTTAAAGGTCAGATGTTGCCAAAATGTTCAAGGCCACCAAATAAGGGTCTTAAATCTCTCTCTGAGAGGTGGCAGAATAGAATGGGGCCTGGTAATTTTGCTAAATCGAGGAGCTTTAATTCTCATCTTCAAAGCCAGTCCCCTAATTCCTTAATCTCTCAAATGGACATTTCTGATGCCCCATGTCATCTCTTACACTGCTATCAAGTGAGATGGTCAGAAGCATATCTATAGCTGGTAAAGAAACATTGAGCACCTGCTGTGTGGCAACCACTGGGCAAAGTCAGGTAGAACTGCCTCTGAGCAGCTCTGATTCCAGAGACAGAGTCAGTGGCAGAGGAAGCCCAGGCAACAGCACAGCATGGCAGGAACGTGGCTTTCCTAGAGTCCCCTGTGACACAATCTTACTGGAATAATTAGAACCTGGAACATTTGATACAAAATTTTACTATTATTGTTTAGGCAAATGGGGACTATGTTTATTTTCTTCATAATTTATTTTTACAGTTAGATTCCACCTGATCTTTTGAAGTTCAGGACCCTAAAACCCCATCATCTTCAGTAACACGTGGTATCTAACTGGCATGACCCATCCCAGTGATTTCTAGTCAGCTCTACAGAGCACTTTCTTAGCTGGTATCATATGCTGCTTTATAGTAAAATCGTGCTTTTTTCTTGAAACAGCAAAAGTGGCACTTTTGCTAAATGTAACTGATAAAGCAACCACATTTCATCCAAGTCCATCTGAATAATGCCCTGAATACAGGGACCTTTCTCTGTATCTAAATTACGGGTTTTATTATTATTCATGTATGGTGAGGCCAACAAATCAAACGATCCCAAGACAGTTTGTTATGCTCACAGACCCCCAGAGAAGAGGTGCATTCTGTCATGGGGCCACACAGGGAAGCACCCGATTGGTCAGAGGCAGAAGGAGCAGGAACACAGGAGCAGGAGCCTTTGTTGTGGTTCCCCAGGAAGGGATGGGGAGGGAGCTGAGCAAATTTAAGAGTAACTAGGTGGAATAACTTCAGTGGGCTCTCTGCCTGGGGGCTACCCTCATTGTCTGGGACCTGGCCCTGGGATGATGGGGGTGGAATAGTAACTAACCATAAGTGAGAGGGGATGGAGGAGGTGGTTAGGGTATGGATTCTGTGGGTTTGTATTGATTTGTGAATAAACAGCTTGAGGGTGAGTTATTTACTATCTCTATAGGAACTGGCTAGACCTGGGACCCCCATTGTCAGCAAAACCCCAGATGTTAAAGAATCACGTAGAAAGAAAAAAAAAGACATGTTTAATACAGTATAGTACCTATATCTGGCAAAGAAGATATTGATGAATGTCACATATCACCTTTAGAGCCTTTGAACTTAAAATCTGTTATGCTATGAGAGTACAAGGTAAATATATATCTATTTACCTCATATATATATATACGTATATATGTATATATATACATATATACGTATATATATATATATGAGATCTAGCCTACAAGTGTCTGTCACATAAACGATTAACATTGGCTTGATACTTTTGGGACAGAGCTTGTATGTAGGTTTTACATCACTTAAGAATTCTAGAAGCAGGTGAAAGGCAACCATACACTGATGTTAATCTCCCTCTCTGCCTCTCTCCCTTCCCCCCTCTCTAAAAATAATAAATAAGATCTTAAAAAAAAACGAATTCTAGAAGAAAGTGAGACTTTTTGGGTACAATTAAGGTATGTAATTAGCCAAAGAAGTGCTAATTTTCATCATTTTTTACTTACAACAACTTTCTAGAAAGCTCTTGGGGTCAAGAACTAAGTTGTCTATGATTTTGGTTGGCTACCTAGTGTGGAAAGAAGCTGAATTATATAATGAGTAAGTTTTGTTAGTTTGTCCTGTATAAAGGCTGCTGTGGGTAAATAGCCACTTGAAGAAGAAAGGGTTATTCAAATAGCTCAAGGGAGTTAAAATGCTGGAAAAGGTGATAAAGCTAATTTTAGGAAATGTCAAGGACAAACGAAAGAGTCAATGGGGACTATGGAAATGAAGAGAGTAGAGAAATCAGTCTGATCTCATAGAGAACATGGTTCTGCTTCTGGGGAGTTGAGTTTTGTTCTCTTCCACTAACATGTTCAGATGGAGGGGAGATGCCTTCCCCCAAGGTCCACCAGGAGCAAGAGGCCTCCCAAGCATGCGTGCATGGCTGTGGTTTCACTCAGCTAAAAGAACAGAAACATCAGATGGAGAGATCTGAAAGAGTTTCAACTTATACAGAAACATAAAGGCCCTTGTAGGACAAAGCTGAGTGTAGGTCAGCAAGTACAGAAAGTTTTTCTCGTTGCCACAGACAGCTTTGTTATTTTCTAAAGAGGCCACAGGGATTCTAATATCTGGCAGTGCCAGGTGCTACCTGAAGTCTCAGAGTCACAGAAAGCTCCCCCAAAACCCCATATTCTAGATAAAAGCCTCTTTGGGGGGAAACTATAATTGGATTAACCAGGAATTATTAACAATGGAAGCAAAAAGGGGATCAGTTTTTGACCCTCCCAGAAGCTTCTATTTCTTTGTTTCAAACATTATCCTTCCTACCTTCATTCTTTGCTAATTATTACAGGTAGAGTCACTTTAATGCTTTTACATATTAATAGCAAGTGTTTTTAATGCCTAATTGTCTGAAATTTTATATTCATTTTATACAAACAAAAACTTATAAAGTAAAAGAAAAAAACATTGATTATATAATGTTGTGCTCTAGGTACTCAGCATAATTCTGTGTCCACTAAGAATACTGTACTTAGGGATAGTTATTACTGAAATCAGCATTTCCAATAGTGGTAGTGCTAAAATACCTAACTTCTAAATCCATTGTTGCAATGCACATATTAAAATTAATCACAGTGTATCAAATCAACACATTTTTATTTGATTTGCATATATCAAGGACCCTACATATGCAAAGTAAGTTGCTCAGATGTTCTAAGTACATAAGAAAGATCTATTTTTGAGAAGTTACAAAAGCACTCGCGAAATATAAAACAATGACTGTTGTTCATCTTCAACCCTTGAAGGATGACAAAGAAGTCAGGCATTTGGCTTCACATTCTAGTTGTTCAGTCTTCAGCCTCTACTGCAGCTAGGGGCCAGAGGACACCATTTGTTCAGCCAGTTTTCCTTAGAAGATCAGCATTCCCTGAGTTCCCACACCTCCAGTGGGACATTGCTAGTATCACGCCTTGGGATTCTAGTTTAGAACCAGACACCCCTCCTCATTTTTCTCTCTGCCCTGCTTTCACTATAGACACCCATACTCTTCTGCTCCCACAGCCCACCCATTTGCTTTTATCTGATTTTGCCTGGGTGCCCAGCACACTGGTTGTGTTGAGGATCCAGCCCCCCAACAAGGGTAGAGATTCAATTTCAGACAGTGCCAGGGACAAAGTTCAATTCTCTGGGTTCAGACTTCCTTTCCTAACTTGCCACATTGAGCAAGATAGTTGGCTTTTCGAATTCTCATCTTCCTCATTCACAGAATGAGTAGAATAATACAACTGTAAAAATTAAATGGGTTAGTTGCATGATAAGTGCTTAAGAAATGTTACCTGTGGAGTGAAATAATGAATGTAAAGTGGTTGTCGTAGAGTAAGCAAAGGTACCCCATTGCTCTCTTTCCTAGATCCCATGGCCTTTTGCCATTTTAGTAATCCCCCAGGTAACTTTGTAGCAGACAAGGTTCATTATATCAGTGTCTCCATCTTTGAGGGCTGGGAGTGTGCATGGCATAAACTTGCACTGTGTATGTTGCCTGGTACATAAAAAGAGCTCACTGTATTTTTGAATTGAGAAGAGTACTTTGTGGATGATGCACATCCAGGCAAAGGGATTACAAATGAGATGTTGGTTCCTTGCTACCTGCCTCCTCTTACACCATTCCTGCAGACCTCCACATATCCACTGATGGAAGTAATGCTTCATCTTATCAGATTAACAAGAGATTAAAAGCAAAGTGCAGAGCAGTGAAGAGACATATCATCATTCTTAGGCCTGGCAAAGAGAGATGTGATCCTAACTCTAGTTAGCTCTCTTTTCCAGATTCCAGCTTAGATTACTCAGGGAGTATTAAATATCCTCATACTGCCGATGTGTCATAATGTGCCAAGCATAAGGGGACCAACCCCCTCCAAAGAGTGCTAACCTCCAAAGAGTTAGCACTAGAAATCTCATGTCCTGGGAAAACTCAATCCTTGGCAACCTGAGATGATGGGTCACTCCATCAGGCCTCCAAGTGGGGAGGCAAATTGGAATTCAGAAGCTGGGAAGAGGTCACCCTGGCCCGGACACTAAGGGCTGGCCTCATGGCTCTCTTTGGGACTCTATGGTCAGCAACAGCCTGGGAACCCAGGGAATCACATGCCTCTTCATTTGGTCTCCAGCAGGGAAGGGGGCTGGAGAACTGACATAGGCACAGCTATGATGAATGATCCATTTCCCATATAAATGCAGGTTGAACTCCAGCAAGTTCAGAGTTGGAAGGAAGGTGTCCAAAGGATGCTGGTAATTAGAAAATGGGCCTGGCCTTGATTGGATAAGCAGGCTGCTGTTGGCCTGTGGCAGTCTGGGAGTCAGTTTACAGAATTAAGCTAATCAGAATTATCGATAGCCAGCACAGGCAGCCAACAATGTTTCATTGGCCTTTCCCTAAACACAAAAGCAGATTCAGAGAGGGCTGTTAGTGAGGCATTAGTTGATGAATAATGAGCTGATGAGCCAGAAGGAAAGATGTAGGAAAGGTGCTAAGGGATGGGGGTGGGCAGTAGGCTGTAGGGTATTTTTTCACCCTAATGCACCTGCTGACCTCTGGATGACCTTAGTCTGGGGCCTTCGCCTTCATCCTCCAGAACTTCATTTCCTTATTTCTAACAGTAAAGGTGATTATAGCCTCATCTGCCTTGTATGGTGCTGCTGTGAAACCCAGTGTCACCACAGGGCTCTCCTGTTACCTTATATAGCTAGGTACTTGGACCAAGTCAGTGCTTCTCAGCAGGCTCTGCATACCAGCTGTGTTAGAATGCCCTGGAGATCATTTTAAAATGTGCCCACCCAGACCTCACCACGGATACACAGAAATCAGAATTAATGGGACTAGTGCTGGGTACCAAGCACCCTCAGTTTGCATCTCAAACTTGAGTGTACCCATCTGGGCATCATGCCAAGATGCAGGTTCCATTTCAATGCACCAGGGCCTGGGATGGGACCTGAGCATGTACATTTCTCTCCCAGGTGATATTGATGCTGCTTATTCCCAGACCACGTCCTGAAGGGCAAGACTATAGATGACTAATTTGCTCAAATTTGAGAATTACTGCTTTTATCACACATAATCTCTTCCCCTTTTCTAGGATTAAGGGTTGTTAGCTCATTAAGAAGAGAAAATAAAGTAAAGGAGAAAAATGTAAGGACCTGTGTTGGCTAAGAATAGTCCTTAAAATGCCAGTCCTAAGTAATGTTCAATGAGAGAAGGCTTTTTTGCCTTGGTTATGTGTGTCTACAAAAAACTACATCACCTCCGCCCTGGAAGACTCACAATGTAGTCGCAGATGAAAGGCCTTGGGAAACCATTCAGTGAAGAAACTGGTTCCATTTTGTGTAACCCACCTGAAATCTTTTTTTCTATTGTTATCACTTGTTAGCATCTTACAGAGATCACAACCCATGAACATGATCCACAGTTCAGGCAGCACTGCTTATCTCTGTGATGCGTACCTAGAGTCTGAGTCTGCCTCCCTGCCTCTACATGGGACCCAGCCACACACCCACCACAACTGCCTGGAGTAAGAGAGAGAGAAGATTAAGAGGAAGATGGGAGGGAGGTGACACCCCTATGGGAGGACATCACAGGGAAAAAGAAACCATCCTTGTTCATTCTTACTACTCCCACACCACTGTATGACACCTCCTCATTGAGTTTGGTTCTTACCATGTGTAAGGCATGGTGAGAACCATGGCATTTCCAAGAAATAAACAATAGCTTCATATCTTGAGTTCCAGATGTTCTAGTAAGCTCCTTACATAAATTGTTTCATCTTTTCCTCACACTAACTGCATTTACTTCAAACAAATGTTCCTCCTCAATGTCCAAACCACATTCCTCTCCATTTCTCAAGACTATTACCACCATGTGGCCACACCAAAGTCCCCACCTCCCAGTTTGTAGTCAGTATCCCTTGGGCCTGCCTGAGGTTCATGGACCAAATGATTTTCAGCTGCAGCACCAAAGCCACTCTTTTAAAAATAGTGGACCAGATGGATGAAAAAGTTTGAATACCAAAAATTTGAAAAACCTTGCTTCATAAAGACCCATCACAACCCATCTCAGCCCAAGCATATGCTCACCTGGGTTCCCCTAAGAGGTGACTGGGTCATGCCCGTACCCTCCTCGGAGACCTTGGGTGAGTGCAAGCCAAGGTTGGCCTAGAATGCCTGGCAAGCTCAGGTCAGGACTGTGAAAAGAAGCAGAGCCTCTCGCATGAGCCAGAACTGCTCCCCAAAACAGCCAACAATGAAGAGCCACTGTGGGGCTTTTGAAAGGGCCTTTTTCTTTGAACAGAAACATCATCTGTTCAAAGGCCTCTGGGCCACTTCTTGTCAGGCAGGTTCCTTGACGTTCTAGCCAGAGTGCTTGGGCAGGGACACAGGCATTGAAAAAGGAAGCTTCAGCCTGTGAGCCCGGCAGTTGGACTTGACAATGAATCTTCCACTATTTTGTTACCTCATTTGTCTGACCCTGAGCCACTCACGTCATAGCTCTGTGCCTCGGTTTCCCCATCTATGAAAGAGAGCACATCCAGAGCTTCCCTGCAGCTTGTCTCACTGAGATAATGATCTTTGACATGATGTATCACCAGCCTTGTCATCTTTCATTCAAGCTGAACTTCTCTCTTTACTTAAAGAGGCCTTCGTGCATTAAAGCTCACCAGCAGAGGGGTGTACCTGGCACAGAGAGTATCCAAAGATTCCATTCAAGGGACTGTCCATTTAGATGGTGTGTGTGTGTGTCCAGCATAACATCAGCTGGTGACAGTTGTTCAGGGCAATTCAAGTGCCCTGAGATGAGTGGAAAAGCCTGTCAAAGACCATTTTTAGGAGCCTTGGCAGACATGTTGTGAAGTGTCAGTGTGAAAAATAGCTAAGAAATGTGGGGTTGTTTTCAATGAACTGCTTTGTACTGGGTTATTGGGAATGTGGCAATATTGGCCACATGCCTTTGCCTGTCCCGTTTATTCATCCTTTGCTAACTAATGACCTATTTGTAAAATGGTAGGTGCTTGGTCTTTTTTTTTGTTTTATCCTATTTTGGGGGTGGGGGTTATTTTGGGGACAGGAGTAGTCAGGGTGAGATATAGTCGGGCTATCTCGGAGCCTAAAATATGACAAATCAGAGTTGAAGATGATCTCTGTCAGTATATAATATTAAATAATAAGAACAGGATTTAAAACTGTATTGGAAAATCACTCTACTCAATGTCTACTTTTTAGTATTGTCTGTTAGCATCATCATAGATGATAAAGGAAGTATGGCAAAAAGTGTCAGTGGAATTATGGGCAATGCTTTATTTTTTATTTATTTTTCTGTATATCTCTATGGGCTTTATAAGTTTTCTAATACAGATATATATCACTTTCATAACCATCATATAAATCAAACTATGCTTTAAAAGGCCTCAACAACGAAGATCAACAATGCACATGATAAGAAGCCTCTTTGCCCAGGACCAATTGTCTGAGTGGCTTGCTCCTATCTCTGGTCATGCCTGCTGTTCCCCCGTACAGAGCTGCATTGACAGAGGGGCTCAAAGCAGCAGGCCAGGGTAGTGTAGACCCCTCTGCAACTGTGGGAGGTGAATGTGCTCAGTCACCTTGAACTAAACAATTCCCTAGATATGGGGTACTCCCTCCTAGAAAGGGGAGCTTTGTATCCCCTATTTTAAGTGGGCAGAGACCTCAGTGATTCTTAAGCACATGAAAGAGTCTGTGAATCACTCATCTGTAACCTGTCCAGCCCTGCAGGGGCAACTCTGTTCAGGCACCTCACTGCAAAGTCACTATGACCTTGACCAATGGGGTGGGGGTGGGGGTGCTGTTCCCATCCACACTTTTCTACTTAACTGGATCTGAAGAGATTTTAATTTTTTTTGTAACTTCAACTTTTAAAAGCCAAAAGGGATTTGTTGAAAAGAGATTAATTCATACTATAGGATAGTCTATATATAGTTTTTTACACTTAAGCATAGCATATGTACAATAACTACAAGTAATTTTTAGCAGTAACTATAGTGTGAGTCTAGAGTTAATTCCAATTCCTTATTAAAAAGATATGAATATTAACAAAAATCAAGATTAGAAGTGACTAAGAAATACACCTCTGCCCTGGTCTTAATTGCATTCTTGTTTTATAATTTTTCTTCTCAAAGAGGACTGTTCTCTTCTCCTATCCCCAGGGACCTGTGTGCCATGCTGGTTTGTACCACTCCATATCTCCGGACTTGTGATTCCTTTGCTTGAGGATTGATATTCTAATCACAATGAATTCTCAGTGTTTAGCTGCTTGATTTAAGTTTTTAAATACAGAGCCTTATAAAACTATTAATATATTTCTGTAACTCTTGTTATTTCTGTTCCACTTTGCTATGGCATACCTCCATCTAGTTATCTAATTCTTACATGTCAGATTATATATTGGTTCTGCAGGAATGTAAGAATGTCAGGCTTGCAAGTCACATACTGCTTCTCTCTACCTTTGCTGAGTGGGAATGGTTTATAGACTGACTCTGGTTTTGACTGGCAGAGCCATTTGTAGATCATTAAATAACATATATTAACTTGCTGACCATGGGCTGAAAATTGGGTTCTTACTTTCAGGGAATCCACTGGAAGTTTTCCTCCTATCCTCCTCTTTACTGCATCTCCTGAAGTATTTTTCTCAGAATCTACTAGTTCTAAGGAATGTCAAAAGGATTACTGAGGCCCTGGCTGATGGCACAATGGATATGGGGCTGGCCTGTGAACCCAAAGGTTGCTGGTTCGATTCCCAGCCAGGGCACATAACCAGATTGCAAGCCAAGTCTCCAACCATGTCCATAGCTAGAGGCATGTGAAAGGCAACCATACATTGATGTCTCTCTCCCTTTTTGCCTCTCACCCTTTCCCTCTTTCTAAAAATAATAAATAAAAACATTTTTATAAAAGAATTATGTGAAAAAGGCTTCTGTGGCCAATAACCATGGAAAATAGTGAGTTAATAAAGGTATTCCAGTTCCTTTAATATCCTTTGAGCACCCTAATCCTCCATGCAAGGCATAGAACTTGTAGATGTATTTGCTTAGAAAATCCTTTCTCTCCAGAACATTATGTGGGTCTAAGGTTTTGACATACCCTTTGGGAACTACTGACCATACAATCTTATGCAATCTACCTTCTGTATTATAAAGCCAATCCTCTTATGGCTGCTGAGGGACTAATAAACATTTGTTGAAAACCTATTGTATGTCAGATATTGTGCTGAATACCTGAGTGACAGTCAGATAAGGTACATCTCCAGTTTCTTAAGGAGCTCAGTTTAAAAGAAGCATATACTTTGACCAACCACTCAGTAACCATTTGTAACAGCTAAATTAAAATTAATTAAAAATTAGTTTCTTGATCTCACTAGCCATGTTTCAAGTATCAAAAAGCCACATGTGTCTAGTGGCTATTGTATTGGGTAGTGAACATTTCCGTCATCATGGAACAGTCTCTTGGACACTACTGAATTAGAGGCTCTATCAACAACAGTTACTTCCTAGAATACACTATTAATACCTTCTCCCACCATACATGGCTGCCATACTGTTCAAAATTGTCCCATGATATGTCAACAAGGCATTGCCATTTAGTTCTTTAAGCTCCTAAGATCATCTATTTCTCTTTGCTAGGCTACTTCTTTCCCAGTTTACAAATGAAGACCAGACTCAAAACCATCTATCTGTGCAATGTTTCTCACTAGGTCCCCTGTCAGAACCCCCATTTCAGGGAAGAGCTCGGTATTTCAGGAGTGCTGTTGGCCTCTGGGGTGCCAGATGCTAATTCCACTTCACTGTATCAGCAGTATGGGAAGTTGCTGCAGAATGTCAATCACAGCAGGCATTAATTCATGTCTATGAACATTTACATGAAACTATGAATAGTCAGTATGGATTGGTGCCCCTATATAAATAAGCCTGCCAAATATTGGCTTTCATATGTGTTCTTGATTAGTTCAGATTCCCTGGCCAGATAAAAGTATATTCTTTGGCTCCATAAATTTCAAGTGAGTATTAACTTGGGTATTGAATGTGGGAAGGTTTGACTTCTCTCCTTATCCACCTGTCCCACCATAATAAAAGCATGAGGATACGATTGTAAGTAGTCCCTAATCTAGGGACTTATGTGATCACTTACATGGTCTTAAGAATATATCTTCCCATGGAATAATTTTATACATAAAGGTCAATTATACAAGCCAATTCAGCCATTGTACTAGAATTTTGTATTAATCAATATTAGTTTCAAGGTGTTACTCCTAATAGATGCCTATGGCATTGTGTCTGAGTGTAACTGGACCAATAAGCAAAAAGAAATGCATACAAGTTAGTCTGGATGAAAAAAGAAAAATTCAGGTTACTCCAAAGGGAACTCCATGGAGTTCTTTCAGTGGGCCATGTTCTCTCATCTCCAGACCATAGTATATGCCATCCTGCCACCTCCACGTCCTCTTAAGTGCTGCTTGTTCTGAAAATCTCAGCTTAACCACCCCTTCTGCAAAGATTACTTCACCCTACAACATGCCGGATTTCTGCTGATGGCTCCCAGAGTTCCCAAATCCCAGAGAAGACAACTAAGATGGAAGCCACAGTCTTTAAGGAATGATGCCCAAAACAATAAACCATCTTTTCCTCCACTTTCTATTCATTAGACATGAGCCACTAAATACATCCCAAACTTAAGGAGAGTGAGATTAAGCCCTGTCTCTTGAAGAGAATAATATCAAAGAATTTTTGGACAAGTTTTTAAACCACCACATAGCCAAAAATATATAAAAATATATAACTGATAATGTTTTGTTAGCAGCAGAAAATAGCACCAGGAGTTAGACATTGGTCCAACAACCTCAGTTCTTGAGTCCTGGCTAAGAGAAGAATTCAGAGCCAGGACTCAAATTATAAGGGAAAGTTTATTGAGAACATCATAAGACAGAACAAGAAAGCTGTAGAAGAAATGAGCTCAGGAACAAGTTACAGGCAGGCTTAGAATGGAGGGAGCTGGGGGAGGGATTGAGCAAAACAAAGGAAAATGAGGGAAAAAATCCATGAACAGGGACAATAGTGTGGTGATTGCTGGTAGGTAGGTGAAGGGGAGTGGAAGAGGGTAAAGGGGTCATAAATGGTGATGGAAGGAAACAGGGTGGTGAACACAGAATACAGTGTACAGATGATGTCTTGTAGAATTTGCACCTGCAACCTGTATGATTTTGTTAACCCATGTCACCTCAGTACATTCAATAAAAATGATAAAAAAGAGAAGGGTGCTGGGTCCTCCATCCTGGGGGCTTTTATTTGAAGGTCTCAGAGGAGGGTCCCAATAGCATATTCATCAGCATTCCAGGTGTGTCTCCTCAGAGGCTCATCAGTCAGTGCAGCTGTTCCTGTGTCTGCCATGGCATCATTCAGGCTGGTTTTGCTGCTTCTCTGGGCCTGGAGCCAAAATACCCTTGAGGTTTAGGCGTCATCTATAGGGGTTCAGGCTTAAGGAAGGGGTTGTGTAATGCTTGTAGTTTTGCCCATTGCTATGCACTCAAGGATATCTGCCCTGGTCACTGCCACACCTGGCCCACCATTCCTGTTCGGCTCACACCTGTCTAACTGCCACTATAGTTTGCTTTTGATTCCCAGCATTTCCCTTTCTCCTCTCATTTCCCACAACCTACAGCTCAGGCTGTCCCCCTCCAAAGTGTTCATCATTCCAGAAATCACCTGCCTCCGTGAAAACTCCCACTACCTCAGTGCAGTCACTTCCTCTTCCCCTTCCTAGCCAAGCTCCCGGAAAAAGGCAGCCTAGCCAATTGTTGCCGCTTTCTCACTTTCCTTTCAATTCACAGGAACTAGGCCTCCCTCACTCTGCAAATCTGCTCTTCCTCCTGAAGGAGTATCACCCTGCAACCCTTTGCACTGACTTTTAAAACACAGAAATATAATTCACTAATGATTCTTGTTATGAATAAAATTTTAAAATGTTGTGCTGAATGAAAGAAACCAGACATAAAGAGGATACAGTATTTGATTCCATTTATATCAAATTCTAGAATAGTCTAAATGAATTCACAGTATCAGAAAGTGTGTCAGCATTGCCTGGGACCAAGGGTGGGGGTGGGGTGGGGGAATTGGCTGCAAAGGGGCAGGAGGAAACTTTCAGACATGACAGAAGTGTTTCCTATCCTAACTGTAGTGGTTTCATGGGAACATGTATTTCTCAAAACTCATCAAACAAGACAACTGAAGAGAAAATATGCCTCGATAATCTTCATTGTAAAGTATTCCTGGTAAACATATTCCACCTACTTTACAAACAATCTCATTATTCTTCAGAGTGATGTTTGGACAGGTCTTGATGGAAAACTCTTGTCTTCATGCTTCCTGGATGGTTAAGGAGACAAACTAAAAAGGAAAAATAGCAAGGTCCAATTAGAACATCTTCATTTTCAGTAAGTTATAATAACAAAATAATCCATGCCACAGGGACAGGTGTCTTTCCCTTCTCTCTGGCAGGCATTTGTGAATGGTTGTAAATCATTCTGCCTCACATCACCTGTGGAGGTTTTACAGATTCTCTCAGTTCCCAGGCCCCTTCCCAGACCTATGAAATTAGACTTTCCAAGGGTGGGCCCCATGCACAACACAGCACTTTTGTGACACCCATCGCAGGAGGGCCCCAAGGAGACTGAATGTGGGGCTTCTCAAGCTTTCTCTTGCCCTAGGACCCCCAGAGAGCTTATAGAGAATGTAAATGTGTGGGCTCTGTTACTGGAAATTCTGATTCAGCAGATCTAGCATGGGGCTCCTCAACCTGCAGTGTTGAGAAGCTCCTAAGTACCCCTGATGAAGGTGGTTCAGGCTTCACATTGGGAAACTAGTATCAGCTACTCCCAAATTTTTAAGAAGAATTGGAGTTGAACAAGATGCCTGGATGAAAGAGTGGCCCTTCCATCTTGAATTTTTATGGCATCTAGTCCCACTGCCTTTCTTTGCTCAAGCCCAGTCTTATTCTGCCCACCCCCAACTTACCCTAGAATCAGCCCTCCACCTAGTACCTTGTCTAGATCATAATGGTGTCTGTGTCACCCTCTGCTGTCAGCAGTCTTCACCGTAGTCCACAAGCCCATCCCTAGACCCCACCCAGGCCTCACCTGTGTTACAAGGCCCCTGACCCCAACCTTCAATGCTGCTAGGTGCTGGGGATACAGTGGCTGGCTGGGCTTAATCTTGGCCTAAGCCTTCCTATCTATACAGAGATTTGAGTGATCTTTCTTCCACTGGTACCATGAGAGGCCAGAGTCAAATTACTTGTCCTTAGCAACGGCTTCTATGAACATTCTGGGGAAAGCCTGCACCCAGTTTGGGTATTGCACCTCCTCTTCCACAAAGTTACCCCATTTCTCTCACCCATGCGTTTATGTAGGCCATGAACATCAAAGAAATGGTTTCTGCCTTCAAGTCAGATGTAAATCCTCTGGATTGGGGAAGGTTTAGATTACTGTTCAGTTCTGGCACATTGGCACA
Organism: Noctilio leporinus; assembly: GCA_004026585.1. NCBI lineage: Eukaryota > Metazoa > Chordata > Mammalia > Chiroptera > Noctilionidae > Noctilio > Noctilio leporinus. The sequence continues at coordinate 28,830 of PVIW01009732.1, read as the reverse complement.
TTGTGGATGCAGAATGACATGGATGTTACCAACTTTCCTTTTCTTCATGTGTTTCTGTTGTATACTTAATTTATAACAGAGGTTTATGGTAAAAAAAAAAAAAAGACTTTTTAAAGATTTTATTTATTATTTTAGAGAGAGGGGAAAGGAGAGAGGCAGGGAAGGAGAGAAATATTAGTGTACAGTTGCCTTTCACTTGCCTCCAGCTACAGACCTGGCTGGAGACCTGGCTTGCAACCTGGTTATGTGCCCTGGCTGGGAATGGAACCAACGACCTTTGGGTTCACAGGCAGGCACCTTATCCACTCTGCCACCAGCCAGTGCTAAGAATTGCCTTTTTAAAGCATTTCAGCACAGAACTTTAAGTGGTCTATAATAACTATATAGTTTTTAAATTTGACATATCCAGCTTCTGAGGATATAAGGGAAATTTTTTTAGTTGCACTATGGTCTGTCACTGGACCATGGACTATAGACGCTATAGGAAGTTTGATTATGTATTACATCATTAAATCTGCACATAATTCTTTGAGATAAATACTATTTTCCTCTTTACTTTAGAGAGGAAGAAAATCAGACAAGTAGTTGAAGTGATTTGTCCAATGTCACACAACTCTGTGAAGGCAAGAGTTGAACACATGCAATCTGACTCCAAAACCCAGTTTAGTCTGACTTGGCCTCTGCTGAGGGAATTCATTTGAAGTGGATGTTTGCTCAGGGACATGCTTACTCACATGGGTGCTGATGATCGACAGCAGCTGGATAATCCCCAAGGGGCTGTCCCTCTCAATAGCACCTGGTTGGGAGGCCATGGTGAGTCACCTTAGCTCTCTGAGCCCATGGAATGCACATTGTTGAATAACTCCACGGAGCTGACAATGTTGAGGAGCTCATGCTAAGTGCTAAGGCAACTGAAAAGACATGGCCCTTGCCTTAAAAAGGTTAACATCTGTAGATCAGAAGATCCAAACTCAAAGCCTACAGAGGACAAGAAGCTAGCAAACTGAGTTAGCAAGTAGGTAGTGAGAAAGAAAAAGCTGAGGGTGCAACAAGCTCCTTACAACTCCAGCTAACGATTTCAGTGGGGGTGTGGAGACCCAGGGTTTCCAAATCAACAGAAATTGGAGCTCTAACATGTCAGGCGATCACTCCAGAATTATAAATGACGGCAACTGATTAGAACAGTTGTTGTATTTTATTTTTAAATCTACAGGCCTAACAAACTCTTTCTAGGCACACATTGCCTAAAGGCCATTGTTTTGCACTCCTGCCTTACACAGAGCCTGTGGTGGGCAGCAGTGGGTCTGACAACACATCCACAGTGTCTGAGCTTAAATCGTTATTTGTAGAGTTTGTCCTCATCTTGAAAGCCCAGAACATCCAAGCATAGGAAGTGAAGCACCAGTGTGTGTGTGTGTGTGTGTGTGTGTGTGTTGGGGGTACGCAGGGCTTGGATGAAAAAGAAAGACTATGATATCAGATTGAGTGTGTGACAGCCTCACACCATGCTGCTGTGCTTTCCATCGCTGTCTGCAGTGACTATGCTGCTACAGGCACCAAGAGACACAGAACACATCTGTTCTTTTGTCACTGGTTTCTCTTGACGTGACCAGTGCCATCGCCAGTTGGCATTTAGATTGTTGACCCTGTTGCCGCCAGGCCTGCATGTAAGTGGCTGTTGTCATTGTATATGCTGGATGCAAACAGTAGGGCCTACAGAAACCACCATCCACCACCCCTGCTCTGGGGAGCTGGCACCAAGCCCCACAGAACTCACAGTGCACACTCAGCAATCATATCTTACTCATCTTAGGAAAACTTTGGCAAATGGACAGCAGTCACATAAGATGTTTGTGCACATCCAGCATAGGCTGGCTTTAGTTTTACAACCTAGTGATTGAAGAGAAAGGCTTTTCATTCAGGTTGGCAGTCCCTGTCATCTCTGAATTTCACTTATAAGGTTTCTATTGTGTTTTCCTCTTTTTACAGAACTTACTCTTGCCCTGGTGGTGACAACAGTCTTTGAACATACACTACAGAGGAATCTGAATAGGTGCTCCCAGGATGTGGGTTTTGTCTTTGGTGTCACTGGAGTAAGATATTAAGAGTTATAAGAGGTTCTCAGATGTAGTTACTTTTTATTTTGGTTTCTATTGCTTGCTGGTGCAACGGTGGTTGATATTTTGCATTAATAGAGAGATTTTTCTAAATGGAAGAATTCTTGTAACCATTTTTATTTCCCATATTGATAGTAATAACAGAGGGATGGTATTCAATTGGCCATGAACATGTTCTGAAAAGCACGCACACACACACACATACATGGGCATAAGCACACACATTAATGCTCATTTTTTCCTGATATTTCTAAACCCCTTCTCTGAGAGTTTTTTGTTTTGTTTTGTTTTTTCATTTTGTCAATGGAATTGTATGTAAAAATCTTCCTTGAATTTTTTTAAGTTGTGTTTTTCCAAAATTGATACCTATGGGATTTTTTTGTTATTTTCTTAAGATTTACTTTAAATTGCGATAAACTACACATAACCTAAAGTTTACTATCTTAACCATCTTTCAGTTACAATTTAGTTGTATTAAGCATCCTCACCATTCGTCTCCAGAACTCTTCACCTTGATAAGTATGATTGGTGTTTTTTAATTATTTTTCATATGAGTCAGTTCTTTACAATGTGCAGTTGAGAATGGGGAACAAAAATAAGTAAAGGAAAAGGATATCTGCTCTCATTTCTCCTCAACTGAAGCAGTGCTGCTACCTGCAGTCAATATTTGACAACTCTCTTACACCTAGAGCAAAACACATTCTGACAAGAGTGGCACTTGTCAGTGGCCTGTCCTATTGCTAAAATTTCTAAAATGGCAGCTTCACAAGATATAAAAACAAGGAAGGAAGGAGCCCTAACAGGTAAAAGTTGCTTTAGCAACTTTAATATGAATTAATAAAATTCATATTATTTTTATGGTTCTTTTGGAGTTAGAGAATAAGGAAAAGGTTTTCCTCCTCTGTCCTCTGAAAGCCATTCAAGCTTAGTTTTAAGGGATGCAGGCAGAGTTTAATCTTTTCTTGTTGTACTTATGTTTTCTCACTGATGTAGCATCACTGCTCCCCAAATAAAGGAGAAATACTGGACTCTTTGTGGCCAGGCCAATTTTGGAAGGGCAGCTTGGGATTCCACTTATATCCACAGGGACTTTAAGCCTACAGTCACACCGCTCCTGGTAGCTGGAGGGTGCAGAGCGGGATTAATAAGCTTTTCCTATCAAGATGCAGACACTAAATGCTCTGGCTTGGTGGTCATTAGTGGTCCCTGTCCCACCTCCTCAGCTCCACCCTGAACTGGGAACAGAGTTGTACACAATACATAAACACAGGACTGTGACTGTGTTCAATACCCAACTTTATTTACGGGGCTTGACATTTAAATATCATAGAGTATCCATGTGTAATGAAATATTACTCTTCTTTTGATTTTTAAAAAATATTTAAAAATGTAAACATCATTCTTAGCTTATTGGCTATGGAAAACAGATGTGGACTGGACTGGGGTTGATCGGGGTAGTTTTGAGGTCCCTGATAAAGAGAAGAAACAGGATTGCAAGGCCCAGTGACAAGATCTAAATGACAGATCTTGGTTCAAATTCTCTGTGCCAAGTATTTTACTGTATAACCTTGGGTGAGTCACCAATCTCTCCAAGTTTCAGGTTTTCTGTGGAAAAAGCATAATGACCATGGAGATGAGAGTGACAAAATGGGACACAAAATGTTAATCCATCACTAAAACTCTGAGGAGGTGAAATTTCTCTCTAGGGGAGCCTGAGAACATGTTTCAATTGGTGGTAGTCAGACTCCTAGCAATAGATCTTATTTTATTAAAAGGAAAGTTCAGTTTGTTTCATATCAATTTACTCCATCAACATAATCCTTCGTTCCTGTCAAAGGAATGAGACTGCTAAGAAACTACAAACTTCCTAAATTACAGGCTCACTGAGGAAGAAAATTCTCCATATATTTTCATCAGATACACAATGGAGTTCTTATTAAGGGATGGCAAGCTCTGTTCTGTGATGAATTGAGCTAGGCTGACCAGTTTCTATGGAATTCTTTGTTTTCCCTGGGGAGGTGAATTCTTCTTCCAGAGACCCATGCCCTGAAAGTTTATGGCACACCCAAAGTAGCAAATCAGGTTGCTTCAGGAGTTCTTGAATGTCATTAAGAGTTGGATCCATTAAGCTTCTTTTAGAATAAATAAAAGCTGTGCCTACAGCCTAATCTAGTGGAACTCTGCTTCACCAGTCAGTACCCCAAGCAACAGAAGCAAGCAGGAGAGCCCCTTACTCTGCCCTCCCCCATCTAGTCTTCAAAGAGCTGAGCAACCCCACAGGTGGGCTCTGGGCCATGCTGAAACCTGTCACATCCTTCAAAGTGAGTGGGTGCATTCAGTCACCCTTCGCTCATCCCCAAACAAGGGGACTAAGAGCATCTCCCAGGCACCAGTCCAGCTGCACTGAAAAGTGCAGGGTGTGGGAAGGAGAGCTGTGTGGACCTCAAGCCCAGCCACAGAGGAGGGAGCAGAACGAGGGAGGAGGAGGAAGGGCAGCTAGAGGCAGAAGACCAAGACTGTGCCTGGTTAGGTTGCAGGTCCATCATGTTGAGTGGAAATCAGGTTGGGTCCACATAGTGTCATGGTCAATCACTAGCCATGCACTGCACCCAGGAGAAGAATGAGAGGTGGAAAACGTTGCAGGTGGATCTGCAGAATAAGTCAGGATTTTAAAAAGCACGGAACAGGGGACTGTGGGGTTTTGGTGAGGCAATCTTAAGAAATGTGGTGATGATGAAACATTCTGATTCAGGCTCAGGCTTTCATTACGTGTGGTGAGCCAGCCGGCCTGGTGTTTTTAACCCGTCTTCTGTGATTAAATGAGGAAGCTTCCAAAGTGTGCAAGCCTGCCTTTATAAGAACCTGTGTAAGTCAAGAGACTATGTTTACACCAAGTGGCTTATTTTTAATGTTTGCAGGCTTTGGGAGAAGAAAAAGCAGTGTGATTCATGTGTCGTCTGAATAAATATTCTCTGTGGGTGGCAGGTCTGTGTGTTTATCTAATCCATACAGATGTATACATGTGCTCAGGGAGTGCAGATATGTGCACACATTCACTCTCACACACACACACACACACACACACACACACATCCAAACTGGGGAACACCCTGGGTCAGTAACATGGATTGCTATTTAGGAACAGAATTAATCACATTAATACTGTTTTTTTCCTGTAGAGGGAGGTCCAGCTTGCCATGTTTCTATTTGTATTTCTTTTGGCTTATTTGCCACCCACATTCCTACAAGAAAGCAAAAAAGGACGTTTTTAATTCCTGTGTGCTGGTTGGCTTCTATAAATACTTTAAGTTGGAAGGATTTTTTTTTAAGTTTGTAGTTTGGCTTCCCTGCCTGCCTGACAAGAACTCAGACTTTGGGTTGCTGGCAAGGAAAGACCAATCATGGTTCCACCAACCAAGTCCCTGTTTTCTGGCCGCTGACTCAGAGAGATGCCCTTGGGGGTGAGAATGAAGATGTAGTTGGCTTGATGCCTTAGGATAGAGTGGATGCTTTAGGAAGACAGGTTTTCTCATTTCAACCTTGACTACCCTAACTGTTAGCTATGTGCCTTTGACCAAGGTACTTACACTCAGTTCTTTTATCTGTGAAATGAGGATAATACCACTCACTACACAAGGCTTTTGGAAGGAGTGAGGGAAATAATGAATGTAAAGCGTTGAGCACAGTGCCTGGCACACAGAAAAGGGGCAAATAGTGATAGATGGGGACACAATAGACTTTTGTTAGTTACTTAAGGCTCTGACACCACTTCCCCATCTTGTTCACTCCATTTTTTGTGGCCTGACACATATTTATTCACTCATTTGTTCACCCACTTATTTATATGTATAAAGCCTTATTCCAAAATGCACTTACAGTGTCTGGTGTCAGTCTCCTACCAGAATTCTTCCTCCCAATTCCCATTAAACAGATGCAACTACATTCAAAAAAAAAAAAGTGTGAAAACCACATGTAGGCCCTGTGCTTGGTCCCTGCTCAGGGCACCTGCTCGAAGCTGGAGCCTCTCCTCCTGGGGTCCACAGGCCCTGAGGACAGGAATGAAGTGTTCTCAGCTCCAGATGATTCCAAGCAAGCTTCCAGAGCTCCTGACCTTCCACAGGGTCCAGGAACGAGCTCAGGAGTCATTCATCAGAGGAAACTGAACTGGTTCACGCTCCTGGACAAGGTATGGAGTGGCCCTGCTACCAGCAAAGGCAGGATCGTCCTTCCCTCTGGGACATTTATCCTGGCTGGGCTGAGGGCTCCTGAGAGTCCTGCCCCAGAGGTGCCACCCACAGAACTACCTGCCTAACCAGGGCAGCTGGTGCTGGAGGGACATTCCCTGGACTTATCAAGGCATTTGAGAAAAGACCAGTGTCAATTCCTGAGATAGGTGCAGCTATTTGAATTCTTGAAAGTGAGAGGGGAAATACCTCACCAAGGCGGGCACTGGCCCATGTGGACAGCTGGGGACTGAGGGCAGGCTGGAGCTGCCCCCTATTATTTGGACTTTCAAGGGTTCCACCTGAAGAGTGGTTGGGGATTTTTTTAAAGTACGTTTCACTTATTATGCTGTTACATTTTTCCCAATTTATTTTTCCTTTGTTCCACCCCCATCCAAGACCCCACCTCCCTCCTGCATTCCCACCCCTCTTAGTTCATATCCCTGGGTTGTGCGTATAAGTTCCCTGGCTTCAACCTTCCCTATACTATTCTTAACATCCCCCTGTCTATCTTGTACCCACCAATTATGTTTCCTAATCCCTGCACCATTTCTCCATTTCTCCCCTTTCCTCGTCCCAGCTGATGACCCTCCCAATGATCCCCATACCTATGATTCTATTCTGCTTGTTTGCTTATTTGGTTTTTGTTTTTATTCTTTTAGGTTCTGTTGTTGATAGTTGTGAGTTTGTTGTCATTTTAATGCTCATGATTTTGATCCTTCTTTCCTTAAGTAAGTCCCTTTAACATTTCATATAAAAAGGGTTTGGTGATTATGAACTCCTTCAGCTTTACCTTGTCTGGGGAGCATTTAATCTGCCCTCACATTCTGAATGAAAGCTTTGCTCGATAGAATAACCTTGGTTGTAGGTCCTTGCTTTTCATCACTTTAAATATTTCTTGCCAGTCCCTTCTTGCCTGCAAAGTGTCTTTTGAGAAATCAGGTGATAGTCTAATAGGAACCCCTTTGTAGGTAACTCTCTTCTTTTGATGCTTTTAAGATTCTCTCTTTATCTTTAATCTTTGGCATTATTTTTTCACACAAGTTTTCAATGTCTTGCTCTTCCTCTTTTCCTTCTGGCACCCCTATGATTTGGATGTTGGCATATTTAAAGTTGTCTCAGGGATTCCTAGGCCCCTCCTCCTTTTGTTTCAATTTTTGTGTCCTCATTCTGTACCGTTGACTGTTTATTTCTTCCTTATGTTTCAAATCATTGATTTGAACCCCAGATTCCCCCCCTCACCATTGGTTTTATGTGGATTTTTTTCCATTTCACTTGGCATAGCCTTCACTTCCCTTCTGCATTTGCTATACTCAAGCATGTCTGTCAAGTCTGTGAGCATTGTTATCACCGGAGTTTTAAACTGTGCATCTGTAATATTAGCTATCCATTCATCTGTTAGATTGGTTATCTCCTCACCATTTTCTCCCACTGGAACCTTTATTTGTTTCCTCTTTTGGGCCATACTTCTTTGTCTCAACTTGACAGACTCTTGTATTTGCCTCTGTGTCTTGGGTAGAGCTGTCACACCTGTTATGTTGTAAGGGGTGGCGCCTTATATATTCATCAGCACAGCGTGATCTGTTTCACCACAGCATGGCACTATATGTGGGGGAGGAGTTTGAGATGGAACAATGCTGTTTGCTCAGCACTTGCCTTTTTTCCAAGCTTCTCTCCTGCTTCCCACGTAGGCCTGGTACCTATCTAGCTGTTGCTCTGGTTGTGGCTCCCAGAGTCCATGGGTTTGTGGGTGTTCCAGGACCAAGGGGCCCTCTAAACAAACAAACTCTGCTGAGAGACCAGAAGTTTCTTCCTCCATGCCAACTTTTCACGGAAGCAGTGGGGCTTTATTCTCCCTCCCCTCTGGTGCTAGAACTGTGAGCTATGCAGTATGATCTAGTGCTGGAATCACTCCCCAGGTGTCCCTACTTTTTTAAAATGCTTCCCACTGGCTTGCAGAAGCCACACTTCCACCACAGCTGCCTCACTGCCAAACCGCATTCTCTCTGTCCTGATTCCTCCCCTCCTACCTATCTAGTTGAGTATTTCTTCTTTGTATCTTTGTTGGACTTCTGTGTAGCTCAATTTTCTGAAACTTCTGGTTGTTTCCAGTTTTGAGGTAGATGCGTTCTTTCTTAGTTGTGGAGGGAGACACAGCATGTCTACCTATGCCTCCATCTTGGCTGGAAATTGGGGATGTTTTTTATTTGCTGTGTTTTGTTTTGTTTTTTAATTTTTCATCTCTTTTTCCAGCAATTTCCCTGCAGCAAGCAGCCTACTCTTTTTCCTGAGTTGCCTGTTAAAAGAGACACTGCCCAGCAGAGCAGAACTGCTCCCCTGCCTGAGGGACTGCTGGCTTCCATGCTGTGGTCCTGGCTCTGGGGCCTGAGCTGCTTCCCTTTCTCTCAATCACTGTCTTCCATCTTCATAGCTTGTAGCCCTCACTGCCGTGCAAGCAGCACATGAAGGGGCAAATAGGAGTGTTCTGGGTGGGTGAAGGAATAGAACTCTTCATGCAGAAGACACAAGCACGAGGCACCCAAACAAGCATGCAAGGTGTGTGCAGTGGGAGGAAGGCAGGGCCTGAAATCCTTGCAGTCATTTGAACTTTCTGGGACTTGATCTGGTGAGAGATGGAGATGAGTGGGAACAAGTTTTATGCCTGTTTGGATTTTCAGCAGCTCCTTTGCAGCCTGCTCTGTTGATACCAGCAGGGATTAGAGAGTGTAGACCTTTGACCTTGGAATCACCAGGCATCCTGGTATCATAGGAAGCTCTGAATCCTTCAAACAGAAGGATTTGGAGACAACAACTGATTCTGATTCTTTTATCATCAAATGCTTTAATGAACTAGCACTTCCTTTTCTGAGTCTACAGTTCCTAAATCATATCTGCCCATTCCTGGAATTCTTTTAACACCAGTATGGCCATGCTCCTCCTAATGTCCTCATTAGAAAGTTCACTGACTCCCTGCCCCTGTCCACAGTCAGATAATACCACAAAATGACCTACATTGTTTAACTATCACTCCATCCCTTGCTGATGCCAACTCCCATTTCTTTTGGTTCTCCTTGTTGGGGAGGAAGAAACTTTTAGCTGGTGTAACATTCAAATAGACAGCAGACAGATTAGCAAGAGAAAAAGACCAAATTTGATTACATACATATGTACAGGAACCCCACATATATGAAAGAGTCAGCAGCCCCACATGCATTAGAGGTTCAAAGACAGTAAGGGAACATGGATATATGAGACATTCTGAGCTAGGGATAAGGTAAAATGCCCTGGGCCCTCTAAAGGTCATTGCAGGGTGATAAGCAGAGCAGACGGTTAATAGACAGAAGTTTGCCCTGCTGTATGGGTAGGTCAGAAAGGTGGTCTCTGATAGTCTCTTATTGTGGACAAGGCCCGTGATTCAAGTTATTCTAGGGAGTTAACGGAGGGGCAGAAAAGTTTCTCTTGAACCTGTGGCTAAAGTCACCTTTAGCTCAAAGCAGTCCACATACCACAGGGGCACATCTTGGGGCGACTAATTTTGACAATAACTTGCTTTTGCTGTCATGGAAGGAAGTGACAAAATACCACTTGAATCCCAATGTGCAAGCTTGGCCTGGGGTGTGGGTGTGGTGGAGGCTGAGGGCCCTGGAAGGGTGCAGGGGGTAGGGTGGTTCTGATGAAGCCTTGTCAGAGGTATCACCAGCTCAGTAACTGGGAATGGGGGAGGGAATAAAGGTGGGGGAAGGGGTGCTTATGAGAGAAATGGAATTTTACAACAGTTAACATTTTAAATCCACACAATTTTAGAGAAGGAGAAAATTTAACCAATAACAATATAAAAATGGAGAATACATATACAAATGGGTGGTTCTAAAGTCTCTTAAGAAATGGAATTTATAGGATGAAAGGTACCCCAGAATGCCTCTTTGTACTCTGGCCATCAGCCCAAAGGGCCTGACTTTGCTGTGGGGGATGCAAGTCCCCCACCTTTGGCATTGTCCGCACCCCTTCCCCCCAGCCCAACCAGAAACATCCCCATGCTTCATGCAGCATTTCAAAGAGGAGCCTCCGCATCTGTCTATATCTAAGAGGACACTGGTGGCTGACTCAAGGCAAGGCATGGCCGTGTTCCAGCTAGGGGCAGGGTGGGGGGTAAGCAACTGAGGGGCTGGAGCTCTGCTGCTCCTGGTGTACAAGGAAGCACATTATATAAAGAGCACCACCTCTGGCTCTGTTTTTTTCCCTGTGGACTTGCCATTTATCTTTTGTATCTCATCTCAACAACCATTACCTTAACATATTGCCTTTAAAATGTGTTGATAGAGCCATGGGGGTAAAATTGAGACAACTGTAGTTGAACAACAATAAAATTTTAAAAATAAGAAAAAATAAATAAAGTAAAACTTGTTGACAAAGGGCCCTTATTGGTGCAAGTGTGTGTGTGCCTGTTATGTTAGCTGAGAGGAAATTTACTTCCCTCTTAAGACCAAACCTAACATTAAGTTGTGTACTTCAAACCACCCATTTGAAGTCATTGGCTTTTCAGTGGTGGCTGATGGGGGGAGTGTCTCATTGACATAAGCATCATGTTCACAAAGCTCAGTGGTGTCCTTCTCCCTACCACATTCCATCATGTCTTTACCCAACAATTTTTTCCGTCCTTTCCCCCTTCTCGTTTCTCAGAATTAGCAGAAAGTTGGTGAATTTAAAAAAGAAAGAAAGAAAGAAATGGGCTATAAAATACTGTTGTAGCACCACTAGTCCTAACATGTGTTAAAAACACTAGAAAAGCAAGAAATTTCCCTTCCTTTTTTTATTCCTCCCCCAGCAGAGTAATGGAAACAGTGTTTTTTGTTGTTGTTGTTGTTTGTTTGTTTTTGCTCTCTAGTCAACTAAATATAGGTGCACATTTTATTCCTTCCCTTGTTACCTATGTGAAGTTGGGCAAATGACTTCCATTCTCTGAGCCTCCAGGTCCTCATCTGTGAATTAGAAAAGCAATATGTAGTTCAGGGTTTTGAGAAAGAAATGCACAAAATAAATATGAATGCCTCCATCATAGTACATACTCAATGCCTATTTCTGTCCACCTCTCATTTTACTGGGTCTACAGAACTAATGATTGCTCTCCACTGGATTTTAGTCTAATGAACACATATGTTTTAAGCCTCTGGGATGTGCCAGATATTTGCCCTGGGGCCCAAACAGAAGAAAAATATAATTCATCTTTTCAAGAGCAACTTCATGCTAGAGTTGGGGAGTAATAAACTATCCTGGGGAGCCCAGGAGAGGCATGCCTCATACTTCTTGGGGTAAGGTGGAGAGGTAGGAAAGGTGCCCCTGAGGGGACAGCACTGATCTAGAGCCTTGAAGGCTGTTGGAGTTGGGAGAAAGGTATTCTGCAAGGAGAGGAGCAAAATGTGAGCACCTGTGTGGGAACAGCTGGGAGTTGAGCAGCAGGGAAGGAGGGCTGGGGAGTGTTGGGATGTGAGGCTGCACAGTGGAGAGGAGGCCAGAAGAAGAAGAGTAGTGTATGCTGTGGATGGAACTCAATTTGAAAACCATGGAGAGCCATAGTTTAGTTAAGGAGAGCTGTTAAGGCCATGATTTTATCTGAAGCACACTGACCCAACTCTAAGAAATAGTTGTTTACACAAAGTGCTTCTCTCATATCAACATGAAGTGCAGAGTTCACAAGCCAGCAGTCTTATCTCCGTAGTAATCAGCTGTGCCACTTTAGTCAAAGCACTTACCTTCTCGTGGTCTGAGTTTTCACATCTCTGAAATTAAGATGTTGGAATAGGTAATATCCCGGTGCCCTCCCTTTCATCTTTAACATAGTCTATGACTTCATAATTTTGTCATTTTTTTGGAACTTGTTTTATAATTTCTAATGTTAACTGGTTAAAATTGCTATGCTAGCATAATTACTGGGATCTAGTAAACATCCATTATTTTACTATATTTCATGTAAAAATTAATTAATAAAATGTGTGATGATATAGTGTAATAAACTAAAAGTCAGATGGTTACTTTGTAGTTTGCATTGTAGTCTGCAATTATTTGTGTAACTTAGAACAAATTATTTTACTTTTCTAGACCACTTATTTCCTGCCCTCCAAAAACCAGATCTAAAAATGGGTAAACTGAAAGACAAAGAGTAAGATTTGACTCTTAAAGTTCATGTACTTTGTTCAATTTCTTGGGATGACAGAAAAATATCTCTTTCAATTTTAAAGTGTTTACATCAGAACAGAAGAGATTATCTTTTGCAAAAGATATGTTGATTTCACCTACCACACCATTCCCCACAAAAGCTAAGCAAATATCATTTTAACCTCATTTTTAAATCAAAATATGATTTCAATGTAGAGATTTTATCTGCTTCTCTTTTTCTATATTAGTTTATTTTTTTTTAAGATTTTATTTATTATTTTCAGAGAGAAGGGAATGGAGAGAGGCAGAGAGAGAGAGAGAGAGAGACATCAATGTATGGTTTCCTTTCACCTGCCTCCAGCTATGGACCTGGCTGGAGACCTGGCTTGCAACCTGGTTATGTGTGCTAGCTGGGAATCAAACCAGCAACCTTTGGGTTTGCAGGCCGGCTCCTTATCCACTGTGCCACCAGCCAGGGCTATATATTAGTTTATTGGAGCTTATTTGCCTAGAAAAAGAATACAGATGTATTTAAAATATCTAAAAATCCAAAGACTGTGCAAAGGGCAAAAAGTCAGAAGTAGAAAGCATATCATTTCATTCACCCAAAGGTAAACTCATTTTGTTTGTATTTTTTCCCATAACAATTGATCTAACCATATATTTATTATGTGAATTGACCAAAATATCCCTCATCATACACTAAACTACAACAAACTTTTAAGGGTCGTCTCAGCTTCAGACAAAAATAAAGCTCTGAAGCCTAATGCTGGTAGAAAGTGATGTGATGTTAGTGAGTAAGAAGTGATGAGGCACCCAAGAGGGATCTAATGAACCCTTTCTGGGATTTGACAGCAGGAGCTGAAGTGCGTCCAATTTTCCAGGCACAGGAGAGCAGAAAGTATGCCCCAGAAGAAACAGCCTATGAGAAACTACTAGAAACACTGATAGTCCTGGCCTGGGAGACCAGAGAGGACTTTAGTTTGCCGAGTGAGTGGGGGTTCATTCAACAGGAGGGGAAGGGTGGGGGGAGGTCCCAGTTATGAATAGCTTCGCTTATCAGTTTGTGGAATATGGAATTGCTTCTGATGATAGTGGGGAACCAGAAGTTTTATAGAATCAGTTACTACCTTACATTAAAGCAAATGTTAATGAATGAGAACAATTAAATCTGGCTTTATTCTTTTAAAGATAGTTTTGTTTTGTCTTTTAAATCTGGTGCTTAAAAACAATCTTCATATACAAGCCAAGTATAGTCCTTATGAAGATTTCTCAGAAAGTTTTCATAATTGCTACAGAAGCCCTTCAAGCACCTTTCGGAGCTCCTTAGTGTCTTTAATATGTACTACACTCTGATGACATTCTTAAAGAGCAATTGTTTAGGCTCTGTTAGGGCTCAGGGAAGAGCTTTGATCAGGAGGAAAGCTAAGATTTCATCCCCCATCCCCCCCAGCCCCCCAAACCCCCCAACACCCCCCTCCCAAACTGCCACTGGCAGAACGAATTTTTTAAGCAGCTCATTTGCGCCACCCAGTGGGAACATGCTAGAATACAGCCTGGGAGGCTTGGGGAAAGTGGATCCTGCTGAGCCTGCCTTCCCCAAGTTTCTGATCTGCTGCCATTCTTTCCCTATAAGGAGACATCCTAGTAAGCAGTTTTTTCTCCTGCATGTTGAGGCTGCGTGGTGTGATGCAGGAAGCACTGGTTCTGGCTTTTCACAGACTAACTCAATAGCTTTGGACAAGTCCCATATTCTCTCTCAAACTCTTCCCTCTTCTGCTTTTTTTGTTTTTGTTTTTGTTTTTTTTAAGTTTCCATACCTCTAGTATCTGTAGTCTTTTAGTGACATAACTGTTTTATTAGTATGTGCCAGTATCCTGTAATTCACTGTGGCATTAGTCTAGGTAATTAAAAACATCTCTTTGGCATTCTAAAAAATGTAGAGATAACTACGACCATCTATGATCAATGTATGCATAAGTCAATATCACCTGAATGCAAATTCATCAGAATGTCTCAGGCATCTCAGCCACATGGTGGAGTGCACAACGCTGGCCCCTGCACTGAGACCTGTGGTTAAATCCCACCCTGCTACCTCCTGTGAGACTTTGTTAAGTTGCTGTTCATTGTTGAGCCTATTTCCTCCTCAGTCCCACAGGGATGGCAAATTCTACCACACAGGGTTAGGGTATGAGCTGCATGGTGCAGTTATGTAGAGCAGTGCCAGGCACAGACGGAGGGACAGCATGCCTCTGTTGGGTAGAAGCAACTCCTATTGTTCAGTCTCCCCAGCTACCTGTTGTATCTGGAGAAAACCATTTTTGCTCTGAGACCCAGAGGTCTCTGCTTTCGAATGAAGTCTCATTTCCTTCTCCAGTGTTTTACAGATGCGATGACAAAACACATGTTCCACCCCCCGTCTCACTCATCTGGCATCTCCTAATGCTTAACAAATGGTAGCTCCTTTCTTTCCAAAAGTATTGACACATTGCCAATAACTAATTACAGAATTAGTAATAAAGCCAAAAATTGTGTTCATCCCTCACTCTCAAACATACATACACACACACATGTGCATGCACACTGCATTCCCACCTTTATCATCAGTTAATCAAAAAGCATTTCCAAGTTATTCTCATTGGGTGCATGATTAGAGAGGTGGTTTCAAGCCCCTAATCCCCAGCATAAGTGAATGCTACCAGGTTTGTGCTTCTGAAGAAATTAGGAAAGGAAATTCAGATTCATTGAGTCCATATGTATGTTAATACTTTTACTCTTTCCAATCACCTTCTCAAGGAGGTGTTGCTGTTATTTTAGGTGGGGAGGCTGAAGGCCCATTGCTTGCTTGATTAAACCAATTTTTATCAAACATTTTTGCCAGGAACTGGGAATATGGCAGCAAACAGCAGGCGCGGCTAGGTCCTACGTGGCGCTTACAGGGTCTGACGTGGAATGAACTCAGGAGTCAGAAATGAAGCAAATAACAGACTATGGGAGGAGGATGCTATGAAAGGGTAGAGGAGGGGACCATGCATGGTCTCAAAGGTTAGGGAAGGCACCCTAAAAAGGAGACATTTCAGCCAAGACCTGAGGGCACAGAGAGGTCACCTGAGGGCAGTGAAGGCAAAAGTGGGATCTAAATGTGGGTAAATTCAGTTCTACTGAGCCTCATGTCTTCTCTTCCTCTGTATATTTTTAGTTATGTTACTGTATTTTATTGATAGCTGGTGGTCTACAACTCTTTTCCCAGGATAAGTGCAGTTCCTTGTGAACAACAGCATCATTTCCCAGGCACCTGCTACATAGTGCAAATAATAAGCTTAAGTAGCTACTTCTTTAATTTTTCAATATATGTATCTGTATGTACTTGCCTATATTTAATAACATTCTAGACATGCAGAAGTGCCTACATTTATTCCATGTACATATATTCTGTTATTCCATTAGCCATTATGTTTTCTAAGAGTCTCTGAGCACTTGGGCCTCCCCGGTGGCAGTCCCTTTTACTCAGGTGTTTCCTATTTTATAGGCTGTGGGTGGGTGACCCAAGGCCAGGGTGCAAGAGATGTAGCAGTTCTGCAGCAGGTAGACTTGAACACAGTTCATTCATCTAATAGAAATGACAGGAATGCTGCCTAGTACAGGCCTTAGTCCAGCCTGCTTTCTAGGCCACTCCTGATGAGGAATGAGGAGCTGCTACCCTTTGCCAGGCACTGGGCTAAGGGTGAGGAACACACAGTGAAAGTGCATGTAGTGGCTAAATAAGTACTTATTTCTGGCACTCAGTTGCTCACAGCAGAGTAGGCTAGCAGACATGCCCTCAGTCAATGCAGCACAGGAAGTACATTTTAGCTCATTGCTTGCAAGACCCCAAGTGGGCATGAGTGGAGGGAGTAGCTAACCGTACCATGGGTGGGCAGGAGTGTTGGCAGGTCTGCCAGGCAGGTGAAAGTCCTTTTACCTGACTGGGGAAAATGAATGACAATTAGCCATGGCAAGAGGGCAGGATTTGGTAGGAGCAGACCCCAGGCAAGGTCTCAGCTGTGTGGAGGCCCAGAGAAAGAAAACAGGCGGCGCATTTAGGACCTGTAAAGGCCCACCGAGCCTGGCAGGTGGTGGGCATGTGAAAGGCAAGGTGTCTGATTGCAAGTCAGAACCATGGGCATATTGTTCATTTCAATTAAGGAATGTCTTCCCTCCTGTTTTTTCTTAACTGATACCATGTTTGATGAAAACTTAGGTAAAGGGAAGCTAATACAGCGAACTAAATGTAATGATTCTACTGTCCTGTAAGTGATCCTTGGTTCCTGTTGCAGAGGCAGCTGGAGGTGGTGGGGTCTGGGGGAAACTGGAGAGCATGGTCTCTCCATCGGAAGAGGACAGCCACCTGATTCCAGCTGCCCAGGGGCTTCAGATCTTGCAGTTTTCAGAAGAAGCAAGCAACATAGGTTTTTGGCAAATTAGGTTTAGACATCACTTTGATTTAAAAACAAACAGAAGATGTCTGCAAGCTAAGCCTTTGTCGAGGGCCATGCCTGCCAGCTCTTGTTTAAAGGCACCAGAGGTCCCAAGGGTATTGTCAGAATCCTTCAACAAGGCCTCTCTATCTGAATTTTCCCTAACCGTCCTTCTCCCTCTGCTTTCCAGAAAGAGATGACCAGCAGGATGTGTCACTAACTCCCCGTCTTACCCTTCGAAGGAAGAGGAAAGCTTTTTGCTCCTGGAGCCCCAGGTGGGCAGGAAGGAGACCTGGCGGGTACAGTGCACCGACTTCCCGGAGCAGGCGAGCTGGAGACAAGGGGTGATCCTGAGATCAACCCCCGGACCCCTTCCTGTGTGCTTAACCCTGAGTGCTGCTGGCTATGATCTGTGGGCCTGGCCAACCACCACCATCACCTGAGGAAAGGACCACCCCTCCACTCCTGGCTCCCAAGGCATCTTCCTGAGTGTGTGGCAGTTCTGCCTGGGACCTGTGGCCAAGCTGGGCTGGAATTCAGGTTGTGAGACCAAGATACTGTTTGTCTTTCCTGCCTATCCATTTCATCCACTGGCCAACTTTTTCTGTGCATGTTTTCTAAGTACCGAGTGCATTTGGATCTCAGATGCACAGCAAATTTTTCTACATCAAGCCTTCCTCTTGGGTCCCTGAGAACTCCCTCCCCGACCCTGGGGTTAACTGGGCACAGGGCTGGAGACCTAGGGCCCTACTGCAGCACTAGTACCATTTTCCTAATAGGGGGTTTTATCAGAGACACTGCGGGTGGCTCATCTCTGCTCACAACAGGGTCTATACACTTTCACTACAGGGAAGAGACTAGTTGCTAGCAAAAGGTTTATGAGTTACTAGTTCACCTTGAATTTTTTTTTTTATACCCACACCATTCCTTGTTTTTTCCACTCAAGATATTTTTCCTGTTTCCCAAAAGAGAAATAAAAGGAAGTTATAAATAACTAAGGATGATCAGCAGAAGCCCTGAGCCAGATTAGGGCAGTGTTTGTTCTTTATTAAGGGATAGGGAGTCATGGCCTTCCCTGCATAATACTAAAACTCCATTTAAAAAAATGTACAATTGGTTATTGGTGCATATAGCTCAGACTCTCTGAGCATTGACTTGTAACCTTCCTAGCTGGTTGGCTGAGCTTTTAAATCCAGCCAATGATCTCTTCCTCTTCCTCCACACTCCTCTCCTCTGTGGTGTTACATGATGGCATAAAAGTACTTTCTGCCCCAATGAATGTGCTACAGTTGCCAGGGTAACGGTGGAGCTGGAGCTCGCTTCCTTCTTCCCTCCTTCCCAAGTTCTATGCTCCAGCAGGCAGAATAACGCCTTCTGTGATCCTTTCTGCCTGCTGAAACCTCCGTGAGCTATCAGAAAGAATGTTGCCTTCTTCAGTTCTCCGTAAAGCTGTGTTGTCCAGACAGCCTGTGCCTGGGTACTTCTGGTGATTGTCTGAATAGGACAAAATTGCAGTGGGTAAAGGGAAGTAGATGAGAATGTGTTAGTGCATTTTAATGTAATCCTGATTAAAGAATAACTAACCAGCTCTGATTTCATTTCATGACAAGTTGATGTATTGAAGCCAAGTGTGGTTGCCACGAGAATCTAGAAACCATGACATCTTCTTGGTCCAAACTAAGGAACGGCTGGTGTCTGCTGGCGGTGGCATTCTGTGCTGACCTCAGCTGGCAAGCCAGCCCCTACTTGGCATCTCATCCAAGTTGTCTCATGGAATCCAAATGCTGCTACCTCTCTCCATCTTGTCATGCTCTCACTGGACACTGTCCCCCACTTCCTGCCTTATTTGTGAGAGGACAAGATTATTTTTAGCATCATTTTTGGCTGAAAGAGTATCTGACTGTTCTGAAGATCCAGAGAAAAAGAAACAAGAGCCTCTACCATGTGCGGTAGTACAGTACTTGGAACTCCAAGGAGCCAGCAGAACAGAGAAGCCATGGGACCCCGCCTGGGTGGAGCTCAGAAGCTTGCACCATGGAAAACCACACGAGTTCTGTGTTAAACATTGACTATTCCTGCATTTCAATCCAAGGGGATGCTGGACTCTGAAGACATTTGCCACCAATTCTTTCTAATGTTATTTCTATGAACTGTTTATGCATATGAAATTTTCATTCAGCTTTAAAATCCAAACATTGTTAAACTTCTTGGAACAGTTTCCTCTTGGTTATATGGCTAATTGTGCTAAGCAACTCCTCTAGGATAAGTTCTGGCACACTACTCTCATATTTTAATTACAGAGGGTTTTTATTCCCACAGACCTAGTTTGGCAAATTCTAAAGAAAATCATTAAAGAAGGGTTTTTGGTGTTTGTTTGTTTGTTTTTAATCTCATTAGTCCAATCACATCATTAGTGCATCTCATTGTAAGTGGAAGATCTGAGCTCCTGGCAGCCCTTAGACTCTGGCTCTCTGGCTCCAACACTGACACCTTCCTCCTCGGAATCTGGCAGGTTCTCCTTCATTTTCCACTATTTTTTTTTTTTTATTTGAATTATGCATGTAGCTACTACTTGTTTCTGAGAAATTTCAAAAGGAGAGATTACAGTGAACATTAACAAACCCTTTTCTTACCTACATCAATTGTTAACATTCATTTTGTTATTAACATTTCTGTGTTTTCTATCCCTGTAAATATACATTCTTATTGATGAATCATTTCAAAATGTGTTGTGGACATAACAAAACTTTCAAATACTTTATCAACCATGCCAAAAATGTTTATAGATTTTGTTTTAAATCCAGGATCCAATTAAGAATTACATATTGCTATTTAGTTGCCATTCTCTTTAGTTTGTGAATTAGAGTTGTCATTGTGTGTGTGTATGGGTATCCTTCATGACACTGTCTTACAAAGTTAGGTCTAGTTTATTTGCAGACTCTCCCATGTTCTGAAAGTTTTCTGTTTCTTCCCTCATTATTAGATTCAGGATAAACACTTTCTTTTAGCAAGAATGTTACATATGTAATGTTGTCTCTTTTCTCTTGTATTAATCTGGAAGCATATAATGTCTAGTTGCCTCACAGATGTTAAGTTTCACCCATCACATCCACTTGTTACAATGTTCCATCATTAATTATGAAAGTCTGAAACTCAGCAGCTACATTTTATAGAATGTGAGGCCATGCATTTCTCACTCTTCTCAAAGAGGACCAAGATCTCCCAAAGTTCACAACCATTGCAGTTAGAAGATAGAACAGTGACAAAGAAGTCATCTCTTTCCATTTAACAGAGATAAGGGGAAACCAAAATGTTCCCTGTTCAGACAATGCATGAGCATGCTGGCTAATGAGAAGCTGTATGGTTCCTTAGCCAGAGTTGAAATATGTCTTTTTTTTCCCCATCCTTGATGTCCCATCACTCAGATCCATGTTGATTTTAGAGAGCACGCATTTTCATTGAAAAGCAGGCACTTTGTGTCCCAGAGCACAAAGGTGAGTTGGTATAGATATTACAATTGATCATGGCCATCCAAAGGGACAATGTATACAGATATGAGCATATATGTAGTATGAAACTATCATGGAGATGGGGGATGATTTTTACTTAAATGTCTAAAAATTCTTAAGAGGATAACAATGGAAAGAAAATCAGTTGTGAAATACTCATGTAGAGGAATCAGTTTCTGCTTCCAAGGTGGTTAATTTTCTCTGTCATGGTCGTTTTTTCCTTTCTGAGAGTCAGGATGAATGAAAGCAACTTTGAGAGATTTCTTAATCCATTCCTTCTACCCTCCCAAACTATATCAGTAACACTCCAGGTGAAAAACCAATTCTACTCTCAAAGATCATCAGGCATAGAAATTCTGCAGCATCCTTTAGTATAACACCCATGAACACTTTACACCATCTGAAATTCTCCATTCAACTTGACCTAAACTATTATCTTTTAGTTTCAGCTCACCTTTTCAGAATCCCACATTTAACAAGATCCAAAGACCATGTAGAATAAGTAAAAATATAATAAATGAGAGCTTTATTTGCATACCCATTAAATAATTGAAGACCAGTACCAGTTGCCCTTCAGTTTTTTTCCTTTAATGTTCTTCCTTTGGAAGCCTTGTTGTCCCCTTACTAATATTTCCATAGCTCCACTTGAAACCTTCCCAACGCTTTCCATGTCCCCATATATTAGGATGCCACCAACAGTGAACACAGAGAAAATTACTTAAGGTTTTCTACAACCTAGACTTTTATACATTCATAAATGTTTTGTTTTCCCACACTAAATTCATATCTATGTTATAGTCAACCATTTTGAGTCAACCTCATGAGTTTCCTTCTTTCCTACTTACAGCATTTCTAAGAAGATCACACTGTTTTTTGTGTTTTAAACACCTCTTTAATTGGCAGAATATTAAGAGATTTGGATGGAGTTCTTCTTAGCTTTTTGTGGTGATTTATGCCAATTCATCGTTCTGGTCCTAGGTGAAGCTCAGCACTTCCCGTGGTCTCTCACCTACCATCACAGCCACAGTCCTGAGGCATCATGCTGTGAGAAAATAAATATAGGAAAAGCCTGGCCACATTGTAGAGAAATGTGCACAAAGGCAAAATCCTAAGAGAAGTCAGATGTGTCACTTGGATAACACTGCTATCATTGTTTCTTGATAAGTTTGGTCCTTGATGAAGTAGGTGATTCTCTCTTAGAATTAGCCAAACAAACTGTGTTTTGGAAATAACAGATTTTTCCTGCTTTAGAAAGTATATCAACAACAACAACAAGAAGAAAAGCTTTTTGTAACAGGCTGTTTCCCTCTGGGCAGGTATTAATTTGGGGTAAGAAGTTTTCAATGAGTAAATAAGAATTTTTGTAACTTTTAGAAGGAAGAGTCCAGCTCTAGTCTGACAATTAAACTGTTTTAATAACTTTTTGTGTTCTAATTTCAAAGTTTTCCAGTGTCTTTTCTAATTGTATCAGAAAAATATGATCACCATATTTTTATTTCTGTTTGTGATTGAATTAAGGGCTTGACTATAAGAACATACTAACACAATTAAATCAATTGGAAAAGCAAGATAAAACTAAAGGCTGTTTATGAAATCAATTCTACATGAGAATAAGAATCTAATGTCACAAATAAAGGATATGTAACCAACATCTCTTCTGTCTTTTTCTGTGTGTGTGTGTGCTCAATGTATTTCTTCATCTTATAGTGGTCCTGAAACAGCAAAAATTGATAACTACCTTAAGAAACTTACTTCCTGCTCTGGTCAGGTGGTGGCTCTGTTGGTTAGAGGGTGGACCCTTAAGCTAGGAACTTGATCCCCAGTTAGGGCACATACCTGGGTTGCAGTTTCAATCCCATGTAGGGGTGCATACAGAAGGCAACTGGTCAACATTTCTCTTTCACAATGCCTCTCCCTCTTTCTCTCTTTCTCTCTCTCTCTCTCTCTCTCTCTCTCTCTCTCTCTCTCTCTCTCTCATATCAATTAAGAAAAGAAAAGAATCTTCCCATTGAAGTTAAGCTGATCATTAACTCTATCCACTCTTTCAATTATCCTAAATTCTCAGCTTTGCTTCCGAGCAAACTTCATTGTCACGTTGACCAAAATTATAAAGAAATGTCATTGAAACTTAATGGTAGTGTCATTTACCATAACAATAATATATTTTACCTGACCTTTTGTCATTTTGAAGTAGATTTTTAGCAGGATATATTATTTTAACTGAAACTTGTTATTATTTTAATACTATAATCAACATCTGAGTTTTTATGATGACAAAAACCAAGCAAAATTTTCCAGTACTTAATAAGTTAATAACTATATGGGGAAATTTTGTTCAACTTAGCGTACTCAATTAAATTGAATACCTGCTCCAGAGGCAATCATATCATACAATTGAGACATGACCTCACATATTATCAAATCAGCAAACATAAAAGTCTAAGCATTTTCAAGAAATATATAGAACACAGAAGAAAAAGGTAGCAAAGAATCCTATGTTTATTAACTCATAAACAATATTTAGATCATTATTCTCCATGAATATATATATATATATATATATATATATATATATATACACACACACACACACACACACACACAGTGATATATTTGGGATTGCTACAGATGTTCTGGCCAACTCTCAGCATTAGAAAATATATAAATTGAGATTTTTAAAATTTGTCTAAAGGTTAATTATTTCACTAAGGCTGGTCTCAATCAGAAGCATAATCACATGGAGGTACAACAGGGACCTTTGGCCCACACAAGACTGTGATTATGGCAAAACCTTGAGAAAAATGCTGAGGCTTGTGAACACTGGCAGTAAACAAGGACCTGGGATGCCCACCCCTGATCTATTTGTGTCTGAGAAGATAGCCCCTTCTCTGCTCAAAAACCTGCCATTCTACTCTTTACACTCAGATTAAAAGCCTGAGCTCTGCCTTTATTCTTCCATTCCACCCCCCACCAGGCCCCCAACCTCCTTCCTGGCCTCATACACACTAGGCACACTCATGATTATGTCCTTTGCATTGGTTGGCCTCCTGACTGGATGCTCTTCCCCAGATAGCCTCATGGCTAACTCCTCCTTGAAGTCTTTGCTCAAATGGCACCTTAGTAAGCCCTCTGCTGATTGCACCTGCCCACAAGGACTCACAGTACCCCTTTCTCTGCTCAAATTTTCTTTTTTTCCTATCATTTATATTATATAACTTGTTTAGTTATTAGGCTATTGTTTATTGCCTATTTCCACTAAAAATATAAACTCCATGACATTGAGGATCTTTTTCTATTTTTATTGCTGTATCCCAAACATCTGGAAGAGAGTATTTAGAATAGATGCTCAATAAACCTTTGATGAATGAACAGCTATTAGGTCCATAATTTAGGTTTGATATCAGAGAGTTTATTAAAGGTAACATATGATAATGAAAGTGTCAATTTCATGATACACCAAAAGCATACATTGAGTGCATACTATAGATTAAGTACATATAAGCAATTTACATGGATAATCTCATCTAATGCTCATGTCAACCCCAGGAGGTTGATTAGCTATGTGAATCCCCACCTTATGGTCAATGTTACTTAACTGTTTTGTCCAGAGCCATAAGCAAGAAAGTGATGGAGGTGGATTTAACACACAGATGGGCTGGAGAGCTCAGAGTTTTAACTGTGGAAATCACCCTTATCCATTAGGACTGGGCTTTTTTTAAAAATCAGGTCTCTTTTCAGTCATTCCCCTTTCTATGGACACAGCTTATGTGGTCAAGCAGTCAGCTTTTAGTTGCTTCTCTGGATATTTGTTCCTGTTAGTGCTTTTGTGATCAAGACACTTGAGATCATAAAGTATATCTATCCACAAGGTGTGCATTCACAAATACAAAGTGTACCCTGGGCCAGAGATTAGGTGGGACAGTGAGCCTAATAGGGGAAACCAAGGTTAGCATTACTGGTGTTAAGTGCTGTGGCATGTGTAATGGGAGTGCCAGAGGCTGAGGTGAGTTCCCGAATGGGAAGAAGACAGGAAGACAATCTCAGAATCCAGGAGGATTCACCCAGGGTCCAAGCAGGGTGTCCTTATCAGCAACTGAAAGGGTATATAAGAAAATTTTCGGTCTTGTTCTTTGCTGTGAAGTGAGGGGAGAAAACATGCATTTTATTCATCCTTATAGGAAAACAAGCAAACTTTTAAGAATGAGTAAACAGAGTACCCTTTAGCTTTGATATTAAGAGATTTGCAGAACTATCAACATTATTTTTTTGTTAATTTTCCTTCTTTGCTAAATAAATTAACTGGCATTAATTCTTCAGCCATAACATAAAACATGTAGGTTCATGAACAATTAGAAATATGCAACTGAGAGGCTAGAGCCATGCACAGCTATGAAATTTATTAATGCATACATTTTGTAAACTTAATTTAGAAATGAGCAGGAATCACATTACCTTTTAAAAGCAGCATCTGTTCATCTGCTTGACTTGTGAAGCTTCCTTACAGGTCACCATGAGTGAGGTGGACCAGAGGTGCCCTCCAGTTCCTGGTTCCATTACGAGACCTCTAATATGTCAGGATGTAATGCCAGTCTGTACTTTAAGATGGAAGAAATAAATATGCTGTGATGAAATGAGTAACTCTTACCTTCTATTATCAGAACTCCATGAATATTGTACATGAAATGATTGAACTACAGCATAGAGATGAAGGCAGCATTTGTTAAAAAAACAAAAGGAGTAGATAGGAGCATTGCTGTGTTTTTATAGTAAACCATTAGATGCAGCAACTATTGACCCATAAAAGTTAAAGAAAATTTATTCAAAACACAAGCCCCATTTCACACTCTCAGGAACATTTTTGGCACATTTCCACCTTTAACACAAGGTTGTGCAGATAACATAAGGTATAGCTTTGATATTAAGTACTGGCAGAGCATTATCTGGACATTGAATTCAGCAAAACTCTGTGACCTTATGGGTTTGAAATAAAAGAAATGAAAAATTGCAAATCCAGAAAGTTCCAAAGAGTCACAAATTGGTTATTGCCCTGTTATCTGTTTTTATTCAGAAGAACAATGGTTTTGCCCTTGGATTCATGGCATTTAACTAGAATTTGCATTACCTCTCCTAAGTGACTGCAGTAAGTTCTGGGTGACTTAGATAGAGAAGCAAATGTCCTCACCCATTGCAAAGAGGGAGGGAAGATAAAGGAGGTAATTTTTAAACATTCATCCTCAGCTGCTCCCAGATTCCCAAGTTACTGTATTGAAAAGGACTAAAAGTAGAGCTGATGGGCGTGCCAAGTGCTTGAGGGGAAAATAAGAGGCTTTTAAGGAGAAAGAATAGTAGGGAGTTTATTTACTGCGAACTTACTTTGTGCCAAACACTAAGCTTGGCATTGGGTTGGCCAAAAATTTGTGTTTTTTGCAAGATGGCTCTAGTACCATTTAATTGTTTTTAACTTCATTTGAAACAATTTTGTTAGATTATTTTGTGACAGCTGTTACATCAGTATGCATTTTAACAAGCTTATCAAAATTGGTGAATTTTTGTGTAGCCATTTTAATATTGAAGATAGAAGAAAATATGTGAAATTTTTGGCATATTATGCTTTATTATTTCAAGAAAGGTAAAAACACAACTGAAACCCAAAAGGATTTGTGCAGTGCGTGGAGAAAGTGCTGTGATTGATCAAATGTATCAAAAGTAGTTTGTGAAGTTTTGTGCTGGAGATTTCTCACTGGATGATGCTCCATGGTCAGGGAGATAAGTTGAAGTTGGTAGCAATTAAATGAGGACATTAATTGAGAACAGTCAACATTATACCATGTGGGAGATAGCAAACATACTCAGAATATCCAAATTAATAAAGTTATTGGTGAAAATGAAAAATGTGCCTTTTACTTTATGGGATAAAAACACACAGACTTTTCGGTCAAGCCAATGCTTGGCATATGTTCTTCCATCCCATTCTCACAATTGCTTGCTGAGGCAAGTGCTTTTGGCAGTGACTATGCTATAATCTGCTGCAAATGTGAAGGCTGAACTGCCAGCTTGCAACCTGGGGACAGTGATGGCTAACTCTCTAAGTTCCTCTCTCATTCAGTGTTAAGCATCATGCCAAGTGTTTTACTTGGGCTATCTGAAATAACCTTGACCATAGTCTTATGAGGTAAACACCATTGTTATTATTTCTATTTCACAGATGAGGAAATTTAGGTTTAGGCATAAAAGTATTATTCAAAATCATGCAGCTGGTTTATGGTGGAGCTGGGACTTGAACCTAGGTATTCTGTCTCCAGAGCCCTTGCTCTTTTTTTTTTTTTTTTAATTTTATTGTTGTTGTATTACATCCATCCCCTTTTTGCTCCCCTTGGTCCCCCTCCCCACCCACCCATTCCCCCCAAAGTCAATCCCACCTGTTGTCCATGTCCACGGTTCCTTTATACTAGGTTCGTGTCTAAGCTGCTCCCCTTCTTTGCCCTTCCCTCCAACCCCATTCTCCCTAACCACTGAAGGCCTATTCCTTGTATTCATATACTTGGTTCTGTTTTGCTTGTTGTTAGTTTTGCTCATTATTGTCCCGAAATGGCTGAGATCATATGATATCTGTCCTTCACTGACTGGCTTATTTCACTAAGCATAATATTCTCCAGTTCCATCCATGTTGTTGCAAAGGGTACAAGTTCCTTCTTTCTTTCTGCCATATAGAATTCCATTGTGTAAATGTACCAACGTTTTTTGATCCAATCATCCACTGATGGGCACTTAGGTTGTTTCCAGCACTTGGCTATTGTAAATAGTGCCGCTATGAACATAGGTGTGCATAGGTTCTTATGAATTGGTGTCTCAGGATTCTTTGGGTATAGTCCAAGTAGTGGAATTGCTGGATCAAAAGGCAGTTCCATTTTCAGTTTTTTCAGGAAAGCCCATACTGTTTTCCACAGTGGCTGCACCAGCCTGCATTCCCACCAACAGTGTATGAGGGTTCCCTTTGCCCCACATCCTCGCCAACACTTGTTGTTTGTTGATTGGCTGATGATTGCCATTCTGACAGGTGTGAGGTGGTATCTTAATGCAGTTTTAATTTGCATCTCTCTGATGACTAGCGATGTTGATCATTCTTTCATATACCTCTGGGCCCTTTGTATATCTTCCTCAGTGAGTTGTCTGTTCAGGTCCTTTGCCCATTTTTTAATTGGGCTGTCTGTCTCTCTGGTGTTGAATTGCATTAATTCTTTATATATTTTGGAGATCAGACCCTTGTCTGAGGTATCATTGGCAATTATGTTTTCCCATACAGTTGGTTCCCTTTGAATTTTGCTGATATTTTCTTGAGCTGTACAGAAACTTTTCAATTTGCTATAGTCCCATTTGTTGATTCGTTCTTTGATTTCCTTTGCCCTTGGTGAAGTCTCAGTAAATATATTTTTGCATAGGATATCCGAAATTTTACTGCCTATATTTTTCTCCAGGACCTTTATGGTGGCACTGCTTATGTTTAAATCCTTTATCCATCTTGAGTTTATTTTGGTGTATGGTGTCAGTTGGTGGTCTAGTTTTCTCTTTTTGCATGTTGCTGTCCAGTTCTCCCAACACCATTTGTTGAAGAGACTGTTTTTACTCCATTGGATGTTCCTTCCCCCTTTGTCAAATATGAGTTGACTATAGAGTCCTGGGTTAATTCCTGGGCTCTCTATTCTGTTCCATTGATCTCTATGTCTATTCTTATGCCAGTACCAGGCTGTTTTGATGAAAAGAGCCATGTAGTATTGTTTGAAGTCTGGTATTGTGATTCCTCCTACCTTGTTCTTCTTTCTCAAGATTGTGGTGGCTGTTCATGGGCATTTTTGGCTCCATATAAATTTTTAAAGTATTTTTTCTATTTCTGTGAAGTCTGTCATTGGTATTTTAATTGGGATTGCATTGAATATGTAGATTGCTTTGGGTAGTATGGACATTTTAATGATGTTAATTCTTCCCACCCACGAACATGGTATATGCTTCCATTTATTTGTGTCTTCCTTGATTTCTTGCTTCATTATTCTGTAGTTTTCTGAGTACAGGTCTTTGACCTCCTTAGTTAAGTTGATTCCTAGGTACTTTATTTTTCTTGTTGCTATGGTAAATGGGATTTGTTTTCTCACTTCTATTTCTGTTGTTTCATTATTAGTATACAAAAATGCTTTTGATTTCTGGATATCGACTTTATACCCAGCTATTTTGCTAAATTTGCTTATTAGGTCGAGTAAGTTTTTGGTGGAGCCAATCGGGTTTTGTATGTACACTATCATATCATCTGCAAATAATGACAGTTTGACTTCCTCCTTTCCAATTTGGATACCTTTGATTCCTTTTTCTTCTCTGATGG